>PVLD010000280.1:243892-321508 GCA_004027595.1 Dinomys branickii | reverse complement strand
GGTGATTGGATTACCATGGTGGGGGGGAGGGGGAAAGGGAGGGAGGGAGAGGGAGGGAGGGAGGGAGGGAGGGAGGGAGAGAGAGAAGGGAAAAAGATCTGGCAGTCAGAAAGGCATTTCTGGAGAGGTGACGTGAGTACAGACATAAAAAGGGAGAAAGCAAGTCTTATGCATATGTAGGAAAAAGTGATTTAGGCAAAGGTCCCTGAGATTGGGAAGTAATGGGCATATATTTAGGAAAGATAATGTTGATAAATTTCAAATCATTCAAACATACCTCCCTGACAAGGTCCTGCTCCAAGTTATGGCGCCCAAGTAACATTCTCCTCTTGAAGCGACGGCATTCCAGCTCCAGGTATTGTCTCTGACGCCGAAGAAGGTTAGCTTCTTCTTCTGCTTGGAAATGCTGTATATTCTCTTTCTGCTTTGAAAGCCACTCTTGTTTTTCTTTTTTAGGGGTGCTCTGATTTTCATTCAGCTCCTGGAAACATAAAAAACACCTCAGTTCAAAATACATAGAAATTCACTACATGAATGTATCACTTCGTATAATGGTAAATTTAGATATGCTTTTCTCTCTAATAGTCAAGCAAGTGTATAATTTGGAGAAAGTAGGTAATATTTTCTATTTTCTTTTTTTGTTGCACTGGGGATTGAACCTCTGCACTGAGATGTATTCCTAGCCCCTTTGTTCATATTTATTTTGAGATAGGGTCTTACTAAATTACACAGGCTGGGCTTGAAATTGCAATTCTCCTGCCTCAGCCTCCCAGAACGTTAGGGTTACAGGGATATGCCACAACATGCCCAGCTATTTTCCTCTTTATCAAGTCACTCAAAAAATAGGATGATAAAAAAAAGACATGTATATCCACTAGAAAACATGCCTACCTTTTAGTTTTGCATAGCTATATTTCAGGTTCCTAGCTTCAAAGCATACAATGAATGACTGGTTAATACAGTAAATATATCATCCCTTAAAACCTTCCCAAAAATAGAAGGCAGTGCTTTCATGTAAAAATTATTTGTGAGCTAAAATTAAGGCTAATACATAATTAAGCATCATCTCAATTCTTAAGATTTTGATACTCTCAATAACAAGCTTTTGGCAAAATTATGGATGGACTCAATGTAAAAGAACTGTATGTTAACTGTAACTGTAAATTAAATGGGAAATCAACAAAACCAGGGAGAACAGAAACCTACTTTATAAATGGTATTCAATATTCAGCATTAATAACCACTGAACAAATCAAAACCAATGCTTTTCTTCATTTTAAATACCATCTCACAAATGGTTTCAATGAAAATACATTTATATTGGCAAGATGAAAAAGTGACAATACACTCAATGAGACAAACCCTTGTATGCTAACTAATATGATATATATTTAACCTAGAGACTATCACCATTACACAGTACATAAATTAGTTGTATTTCCCAAGTTAAAAAAATGATTCTTCTGAGACTACTGTACTTTATCTTCTTTCCCTGGTTATTCAAGAAAGAGATCAATTCTCCAGTTTTAGTTTACAAGATATCCAATTACATAAAAATAAAAAGCATATAAATTAGTACTTTGTAATGTGTATCTGCTATGCACACTGTGAGAAGAGATAATAATGACATGGCCACATACATAAAGAATCACCTCATTAACCTTATGAAATTTTCTGCCGGGGTCCATGGGGGCAACCCTGAAGACTCCACCAGGTCCCCAGGAGCACCTTGCTAGGACAGAGCCCAGCGACCCATGGGGGAAACTCACAAGCTCGACCCGGCCCCCAGGAGCACCTTGTCAGGGCAGAGCTCAGCAGTCTGCAGGGGAGACCCTGTGAACGCGACAGGGTCCCCAGGAGCACCTCGCTGGGGCAGAACCCGGCCAAGACTGGGCCCCGAGGAGCGCCTCGCTGTGGTGGAGGCTGATGGGCCGCTGGGGTGACCCCGTGGGCTTGACCGGGCCCCATGAGGGCTTTGTCAGATGGAGCCCGGCGGTCTGCAGGGGTGACCCCGTGGACTCGACCAGACCCCCGAGGGCCTCGAGGGCTTATCAGTGGGGAGCTGACCAGAGTGTATCTGGTTCCCTGCTTATGCACCGTCTTTGAGGATGAGTGCTTTTCCACCTAGTGCCATAGTAATTTGAGTGCACCCATGTTTGTTACAGAATAATTTGAAGCAGCCATGTGCCTTCCCAATGTGAGAGCCTGAAGGAGTAAATAAACCAAAAATTGGGAGAACAATAGAGATGAGGATGGAGAAAACTGTTTGATTAATCAAACGAGCCATTATTTATATAACTGAGTAACAAAAATGAAGGTATCATTATGTCATACAGCATCCATTGTTAATTCCCCAATATCTTCTCTATAATGGTGTATTTCCTTTATTGTTTTTTGTGTTATTCTTGTTTATAACTGAGTAACAAATGCAAAGGTAACATTATGTAATACAGCACCCATTGTTAATTTCTTACTATTTTCTCTAAAACAGTGTAGTTCCTTTACTGTTTTTGCGATATTCTGGTTTACAAATGAGTAATATATGTGAAGATTATTATTAAGTAATACAGCATCCATTGTCAATTCCCCATTTAAAAAAAAACAAAAAGGGCTGGGGATATAGCTCAGTTGAATAAGCACTGGCCTGGCAAGTGCAAGGTCCTGAGTTTGATCCCCGGTACCACAAAAAAAATAAATAAAAATAAATAAATAAATAAATAAAAATTCCTGCCAGGGAATTCCCCACCAAGACTCTGCTATGAGACTCATTATTCTAAATGAACATAAATATACACAAAAAAGCTCTGTCTTCCAAAAGAAAATTAATTTTTAGGTTGGCTACAAGTTACATATGCTATTCTTTTTTTTTTTTTTTTTCGGTACTGGGGATCGAACTCAGGACCCTGAGCTTGCTAGGCAAGTGCTTATTCCACTGAGCTATATCCCCAGCCCTTACAAGTTACATATGAAAGTATTACCTAAAACAATTAACCTATAAAGTCTCATTTTCCAGAAAATAGAAATATACAACTACATTTTTGCTAGATGTTAATTATTTATGTATAGCTGGGAATCCTATTTACAATCCTTTTTTATGGCCTCACTGGGGAATGAACCCAAGGCCTTGGATATTGCCGCAAAGGCTCTACTACTGAGTTACACACCCAGCCCTCTTATTTACAATCGTTTCAGACTCAATGCTCCAGTTTAGTTTGGATTCTCAGTTTTTTTTTTTAAAGAGCTTCAATTTTGTATAATAATGATAGAAATATATTGTAGGTTCACTCTACAAATGGAAAATTATTATCATTGAAGCTTACTTGGTAGGATATATAGCAAGTCTTTGTTCCACCAATATGTAGACAATAAGACACATATAACTGATTATAAATTCCTGCACTCATGCATATACACAATGTTGTAGATATTACTCTTATTTAATCAAGATTAATTTACCAGTGTGCTAATTAATTACATGGATTAAAATTTTTAGTCAATCTATTAGAGGGGGGATAAATTAAGATAGCTCATTTTTCTATATTTGCTATTATCCTGAATTAATCACCCCCTTTCTTTTTTCTTTGTTTTTGAGACAGAGTCTTTTTTTTTTTGGCGGTACTGGGGATCGAACTCAGGACCCTGCACTTGCTAGGCAAGCGCTTATTCCACTGAGCTATATCCCCAGCCCTTGAGACAGAGTCTTGCTATGCAGTTCACGCCAGCCTTGAGCTCACTTTGTAGCCCAGGCTGGTCTCAAACTCACAATGATTCTCCTGCCTCAGCCTCCTAAGTGCTAGGATTTTTTTTTTTTTTTTTTTTTTTTGCGGTACCAGGGATCGAACTCAGGACCTTGCGCTTGCCAGGCAGGCCCTTATTCCACTGAGCTATATCCCCAGCCCCTAAGTGCTAGGATTATAGGCGTGCACCACCATGCCGGGCTCAATTACCCCCTTTCAAACTGGGTGTGGTGGTGTACACCTACTTAGTAAGACTCTACCTTAAAAAAAAGTGGTGGGGCTGGGGATGCAGTTTAGTTATGTGGGCCCTGGGTTCAATCCTCCGTACTACGGGAAAAAGAAAAAGGTCTTGGAATAATTGAGGTTTTTTCCAAAGTTAAGACTACATTTACTTTTAAAAGAAGTTCACAAAGTAGACTTAGAGGGCAAATAAGTATGACATCATTTAGTCATACAAAAATAGCATATTCTCCTATTATGGGTTAGATCTGGAATGTTCCCCAAAGCTCTGAACCAAAAGAAAGAAGGTGTGTTTTTTGAGATATGGTCTCACTATGTTGTCCACAAGGGTTTCAAATTCCTGCATTCACATGATCCGGCACCTAAACCTGTATAGTTATCAGGGACTACAGGTGTGTACTTCCACTGAACCTGGCTGGCTGACTCATTTTTTTTTTTTTTTTTGAGACAGGACCTTATTGCATAGTTCAGACCAGTTTCAAATTCACTATGTAGCCCATTTTGGCCTCCAACTCACAGTCCTCCTGCCTCATTTCCTGAATGCTGGTGTTATAGGCATGTGCCATCATAACTGGGTGGGCTTATTTTAACAAATACATGGGTTGTTTTCTTTATAGCTCAAGTATTTTTATTTCTAGGGAGTTAATTAGCTATTATAAATGAAATAATGTATATTTTCATCAAATGGTTCTTTTCAGACTCTGTCCACCATTAGAGTCACTTAAGGGTAACTGATTATAATCCATGTTTTTAGGTAAGCCTATATAAATTAAGTGGCCATAACCAACAAAAGTAAGTTTTATCCTAATGAGTGCATGAATTAAGAATCACTGAATATAAGTTTTTTATTTTTTAAAAAATTTTTAAAAGTAGGAAATTTTGTTGAAGAGAAGAAATGGGGAATAGGAGTAGCTCCAGAGAGACAGACGGATTCCGAATGGGTTGTCCTGTTTGTTTCTGAGACAGGGTATCACTGTGTATTAAGGATGGCCTTGAACTCGCAGCAATTCTCCTACTTCAGCCTCCCAAGTGCTATGATTATGGGCATGTGCCACTATGCCTGGCAAGAACCACTGAATATAATTAATAAGCACATAGTATGAAATTTTTATAAAATAATGCCTGGCAAATAAATAAATAAATAAATAAATAAATAAATAAATAAAATAATGCCTGGCAAAAACCACTGAATATAATTAATAAGCACATAGTATGAAATTTTTATAAAATAAGTACCTCCTTAAGCTGCTCTTTTCGAAGTTTATACTCTCTTTTTTGGGACTCCAGAAAGCTATTCAGTTCTTTCTTCTGTTGGGCCTGAATATGTTGCTGAAATTTTTTCTCCTCATTGGCCATCACTTTAGCCTATATAAAATATTTAAATGAATCAAATTAGTTAAGAAGATACATTCAAAACAGGTTTAATATACATACTAAAGATATTTTATTTTTTAGGAACAAATTAGTAGAAATATTATGAAAACAAAATACCTAATCAGTAACACCATTTTTTTCTCAGCATCTTTATCATTTAAACTTTAGAGTACCAGTAAAATGAAATCATCTTTAAATATGATCTCTTACTGGTCTAAAATATTTTCACCTCTTTTCATTTAATAAGAATATATATTCTTTAAAAAAAAAAAACCCAAAACAAATACATATTTATCTTCAAGTAAAATTAAACCATGATCTTTTTACTTAGATTATCTTATATGTTAAAAAAAAAAGGAATAGATTTACCTTTCAATTAATTCCTGACCTTTCATTTAGGAAATATGGAGGGGAAGAAGAAAAATCTCACATGACTTTAGAATAGTATCCAGAGATACTAACCAAAGTTTTGCTGCATACATATCCTACTTATTTCCAGGATATATATACATTTCTTCAACAAATTTTTTAATCATATTGTATATCCTGTTTCATGAGTAACTTTTTAAATACAGTATGTTAGTATCTACCTCTTCTCGCACTATTAAAAATACCACCCACCACCTAAAAGGATTCTAAATACCTATTCATTCTATCAAATTATTCAAAATCAAATATTTATCCTATAACTTCTTTTGTCAAATTCCCTATAACTGGAAGAGGATTTGTTTTGTACTTTTTTTGAGGGGTGGAGGGAGAACAAGGTAGCTATGATAAATTTGATAAATTTCAGTACAAACTAGGTGAACATATTTTGATGTACTGTGTTAATCAAGAAACATTCTATTTGGCAATTATGACTAGCAAAGTAAGGTGAAACTGATGGGAATACCAAAAACATTACTGGAAAAGGTTTCATGTAATAACATTCAAAAAGTAAATCTATATCCTAAGGTAGACACTTACTTACAAATAATTAAATGGGCTAACTGAATCTGAATCTCTTCATTTTCAATTTTAAATATTCTCAGTATATATTAATCATAAACTATTATGACATAAGAATGACATATAAATTTAAGGGAAGGATGCTAAAAAGTACATACAAAATTATGAATGACTCTTTGAGACTTAATCACCTAATGATAGATTTATTAAAGTTCTCAGAAAACCAGAGTACCAAAAGCCTAGGATAGTTGAATGACATATTGCTGTGATACTATAAAGCTATCAATTATCAGGAAGTGATCTAAAGTCTTATTACTTCCCAGACTTAGTACTGGAAATCAAACATATCAATTTTTCATAATCAAAATCTACACACAAAATTAGTGAGGAAAAAACCCATGTAAAAACCATCTTTTTATAGGGGATTTATTTGTTAGCAACTTATAGAAAGCCTTTTATAAGTTACATAAATTCTCCCTTTCCTCAGTCAATTTATTTAGTGCCTGGGATACTCTAGCATCAAAATATGCTATACTGGTTAATTCTGAAGTAGACACAAGCTAAAAGAAGCAAATTAAGACTGAATCAGCTACCTCTTTTTCCATAGCAGCCTGATGTTTCTTGATAAGTTTCTCCATTTCTGCAGCAAAATTGTTACGCTGAGTTTCAAGATCTTTGTCTAATCTAAGGCGGTGCTCATCCATTTCAGCCTTCAGCTTATTTTCCAGAGTCATCAGCTGCTTTTGATGTTGCCGCCTCATTCGCTTGTAACCAGACATCTGTTCTCTAAGCTCCGAGTCCTGCTCATGCTCTTGCATTTGCCTTGTAACCTAGACATACAATAGACAAACAATAGACAAGAAAGAAAATAATGGGGGAAGGAGAATGAAACATTTTTCTTTTAAAAGCATGTTTAGATCTCTATATTATCTATCAGGTGATTAATTTAAGAGAACACAATGTTAGCAGTTTCCAATTAAAATTTCCAGGATGTCTTTCAAAGAAATAAACAAGCTGTTAAAATTTATATGCAGTAGACCAAGAAGATCAAGGAAAACAACATGGGCACAGCAGCATGAGCCTGTAGGCTCAGCGACTTGGGAGGCTGAGGCAGGAATACTACTTGAGTCCAGGAATCCAATGGCCAGCCTAGCAAACATACACGACCACACCTCAACAAACAAAACTGCAGAAACAGATCTCATGTTAACTGATTTTCTATTAAAAATTCCTGCCCGCCCTGCCACGAACTCCTCCTTGACCATGACTTCCCTGCCATGCTACACTGCCTTGGAGCCAGCCAACTGAAACCTCTACAAACTGTGAGTTGAAATAAATCTTTCTTCCTTTTACTTTTAGTGTTGGGTATTCTATCTCAGCAATGAAAAAAGTAACTAAGATACTCTCTGAATACTAAGATACTCTCTGAATATTTTACCTGAAATAAATGGACTTATTAGGTCTAATAATATAAGTCTACTCCATGCTTTTGATTTATTAAGCCTGTAACTTTAAAGTGTCCTTGATTAATTTGAGAAAATCAAAATATGGATAAAACACGTCCTTGAGAACATTTAATATTCAAGTATTTGGCAACTCAGGTAACTCCCACATCATTTTTAAAAATCCTGTTACATATTCTAATAACTTATTTTTCACATGACATCCTAATGTAATTTCTTTCTATCCTTAGCATCTTTTATCATGTTTTGGTCCTACTTGTCTGACTAAACAATCACCAATGTCCTACTATTGCATGTTTGTGATGGACAAATAATCTATACTTATTCTTGTTCGGGAAATGAGAATAACATTTACAACACACCAAATAGGATTACTTGCCGTTTCCAACACTGCCTTCTTTCTGGTTACCTTCACAGAATATACTTCCTTACTGTCAGTTCTTTTATGTGGAAATATCATTGCTCCTCTCTCCTTTTGCCTAATAAATGCTTGAGCCATTTCTTTCAAAAATATTTTTACACCCCTAATAAAAAGTATCTTGTAGCTCTTTGTAAGCGCTGAATATATTCTGAACTATTAGTCATTTGTGTACAAGTCTTGAAGATATTTTAAGTTTAATATTTCTGTTATTTTGCATATCTTTCTCATACAGCACCTAAATACTGAATAAGTATCTTGCAAAAATAAATTTCAAAAAAAAGATATCAGATAAACTGCTAGGTTCAACATGAAAAACATTTCTCCCTAAGTCCAGGGAAATACATACCAGCGATGCTGTCCTTATAGTTGCAAAATGTTCTCGGTTACGATAGTGTGATTTGTGACGAGAAACTTGGGGTGGAGACTGTGGATCTGATGCTCTTGTTCTAGAGTCTCCTTCCTCTCTATAATTTTCCTCCTCCTAAGCAAAAAAAAAAAAAAAAAAAAAGACAACATCATGTAAGGTGCATAAGTACTTTCTTTGAAACTTCAAGGAAATTATAGTTTAAAGACCATTTGTTCAATAAACCTCATTTATATAATTTTAAAAAGAAAAACAAAGGAGGAATGTCATTTTATTTTCTACACAGTTAGAATTATAAGAAATTATCCACACTGTGTATGAAATAATAACAAAGGCTCAGGATAAGTAAATGTACATGGCTATGTTCATGTCCTACATATTCCATTCAAAACAGGAAAGTTTTGATGTAATTTAAAAATAAAGAGAATGATACATATACCTAATATTTTAAATAATACTAATAAAAATTAATTACTCAAAGGTTTTTAGGTTTTAGAACTATAGTTTAAAACTCTCCTTATTAAGATTTTTCCCATCTGTCCAAAATAAGCAATAAAAAACTGACTGCAAGAACTAAAGAACTGGGCTTGGATGTTGCTCAGTGGTATAAGGCTGGCCTAGCATGTGCAAGAACCTGGATTTGGTTCCCAGAACCAAATGTGCAAGTAGAATTTGTGTGTTTCCTTGTTTATCTCAGTTCATTAACTCTAACTCAGTAAGGAGCAAACGACTGTAGAAATAATCTTCTTATAACTGACTCCATTATTTTTGAATACAAAAATTAAAAGTGATTTTGCCCTGAATAACACTTGCTTAATCATCATTTTTGGGGGGTTAGGAGGGTACTAAGGATTGAACTCAGAACCCTGCGTCTACTGGGCAAGCATTCTTCAACTGCACTATATCCCTGTATCTTTTTTAAGACAGGGTCTCAATAAATTGCCCAGGCTGGCCTCAAACTTGTGATTTTCCTGCCTCAGCCTCCCAATTAGCTTAGATCACAAAGCTACAAAACTACAATAGGCACAACCATCATTCTTAATGTGTCAATGTATGTACAACAAAAAATTCGCAATTCTAGTCACTTTAAACTACAGTAATTCTCAGTGTTGTGTACCTATTACCATTATTTCCAAAACTTTTCTGTCACCCCAAATAGTAACTCTAATAGCAGTAACTTCCATTTTGCCCTCTGCTCAGTCCATGGTAGCCTCTCTATCCCTATTAATTTGCTTACTCTAGATGTCTCATTTTAGGTTCAATTATACAATATTTTTATGTCTGGATTATGTCACTTAGCATGCTTTTGACATTCATCCATATTGTAGCACAGGTCAGAAGTTCATTCTTCTTTATAGTTGAATAATAACCTATTGAACACAGATACCATCATTAATCCATTCAACTATTGGCAGACATTTGTGTTATTTCCTTTTAGCTACTGTGCCTAATAACTTTTTTGGTAATACTGCAAGCTATAAAGTTAAAAAGAAAGCATTCCTACTAATTCCTAAGAGGAATCACCTGATTTCAATATTTTTGTTAGAATTTTAAAATTTGAACTGAAAACTGAAAAGAATATGGTGGGAAAACCACATATTTCCTAAAGCCTACATTTATAATTTGCCACAATTACACTGAGTTTTATTTTAATGATATAAAAATGGATAATGAAAGTCACTTCTTTGTTTTTGGCAGTACTGGGGATTTGCACTAAGTAATATCCTCACTCTTTTTTTACATTTTTAAAATTTTGAGAGAGGGTTTTGTTAAGTTGCTATGTGGCCCGGGATCAGCTCAACTTGTGATCCTATTGTCTCAGCCTCCCTGCTTTTGATCATTACCATAATTCTTTCTCTTATTGTCCAACAATAACCATTAATAATTTCATATGTGTCCTTCCTAATTTTTAAAATAGGAAGATTTTAATTCATTTTCCAAGGAACTTTAAATAATAAGCAGTATTTTTCTAACATTTGGAATGGTTCTGTATTATTTTTGTAATTTTGAAAATATTAGTTTTCCAAACATAATTAACAAATTATGAATTAATAAGATTTCTGCCATTTAAAAAATATTTCAACCTCCAAGAAAACCTCCTTCTTTTAAATTACTCAGATGAGCCAGGTAAAGTGGCATATGCCTGTAATCCCAGCACTAAGGAGGCTGAGGCAGGAAGTTTGTTGTGCGTTTGAGACCAGCCTGGGCTACAAAGTGAGCTCAAGGCCAGCTTGAACTGCATAGTGAGACCCTGTCTCAAAAAAAAAAAAAATTTACTCAGATTAAGAAATTTATCAAAGTTGAAATTTTTCACAAAAATTGAAATACTCACCGGTTTTAAATGGATGACAGAACTGTTGGACATCACCGTATGGTCTCCCTCCATCATGTCTAGTTCACTCTTGTCATCGGAGGCATCAGGAAGACTATTAACACTACTGCTTTGGCTGCTGGCACTGATAGACATGCTGGGAATAGACTGATTACTTCCAACACTATTCACTGTTCCTGTCCTGCCAACACCATGATCTTGCTCCTAAGGAAAAGGAGAGTTAAAGTATTTCTCTTCTAAAATCTTGATTAAAGCACCTAGTATACATACCACTTGGTACACAACTACTAGAAAGAAAGTTAGAGAGCTATTGGGAGAAATACAGTTTATGTGACAAAACCTGCAAGTTTACCAAGTGTTTACTGACAGACACACAAACAAAAATGACAGGTAAATTTTAAAAAGTTGTTTTAAAAAACCCCAACTGTTGGGAAAAAAGCAACTGTATCAGTTCTGGATGATTTCTGTTACCCTCTACCCTTAAGAAAGAACTCAGGGACTTATACACACTTCTACCACTGAGCTACAACCCTCACCTATTTGGGGACAATTTCCAATGTACAGCATTTTCTCTAAATTGCTTGACATTTTTTGAAAAGCATTTCCACAATAAATCTAATGGAGCTAACCAGTTTACTCACTTCTCAGTGACTCTTTTGGCTAATATAAACTCATTAAAAAACTCTTTAAATACTCCTTTTAGTATTTATTCTTTACTGAAGCCTTTTACAAAGTAGGTTCTTCTTTTTCCTGAAAATATAGTCTTTAGAGTTTATATCACCAAGTATTTTGTTGTTTATGTTTGCTTTTGATAGAGTGTTTTACTATGTAGTCCAGGCTGGCCTCAAACTCACAATAATCCTCCTGCCTCAGTCTTCCCAGTGCTGGTATTACAGACATGTGCCACCACACCTGGCTATTTTGTTAATTCTTACTTATTCTCTTATAAGTTAAGAATTATAAATTACATATATATTCAGTCATAATCACAAGGGTGATTTCCTAAAGTGATCAGACAGCGGTGGGACTAGAGCACTATCTTTGTCATTATACCATACCAGACTTCTGTAAGACACGTTAAAATTTAATAAATACAGACTCATGTATAAAGGGAATATTCTTAGGGCCCTAATCTTATATATATATGGGGGGGAGGATTTTATTAATTTCATAACTTTACTGAAATATTTCACATCCCCAAAATAGCACAATTTTCTGACTGTAAGAACTAAAAAAACCCTAAAACAAAAATGGTATGTCCTATATTTTATAGTTTATCAATTACTTACTGATATTAAAAAGCTAAGAAAAGTAACTATATATTGCTCATGGTATCAGAACACAAAGTGATCTCTCTTACTGGAAAGCAACAGAAAAAAATCAAATACTGGAATCCTGAAAGAGGCAAAAAAGAAACAAAATATTTAGAGAAAAAGGTAATTCATATATAATACATTTTATAGGTGTACTTCCTTGTGAGAAAGTTCTGTAACACTTCTATTGCAAATCTGGTACTACCATGCTCCCTAAAAGCCAATGCAGAAACTTTATAGTTATGAACTGAACCCATGTGCTTCTACCTATGTAATAAGTTAATTAATCTGAACTTTGCTTTCCTCATCTATAAATTAATTACTTGTTTATTGATAGGATCTCACTCTGTAGTTCAGGGTAACCTTGAAATATGTAGCCCAAGCTGACCTCAAACTTAGTGATTCTCATACTTCAGCCTCCCAAGTGCTGGGATTATAGCCATGTGCTACTATGTCTGGTCTTAAATGAATACTTTCCCACTTTGTAGGTCAAATAAAATGCACAACTAAAAAGAATCACATTTCCTTGATCAAAGTAGAATACTTGGTAACTGTCCAATGACTTGTGAGTGAGTATAGTCAACTTTCAGTCTGTAACTTCAAAGTGCTTTCAAAAAAGTACGTTCCATGGAACTAGATGAGCAGTCAAAAATGGTTCAAGGATCAAGAAACACGAGATGAACTAGATTTGCCTTTATTATGCCAATGTGTACTATATAAAGTCGTTGGGTTTAGAGCATGCAACAGGATATGATTAAATACTGAGATCTTACAGAACCAATGTTAAGAAAGTAAAACCTGGAAGTTATTGATATAAAAAGTAAATTCTTGGCAGAGAAAATTGCATAAGGAAATAAAGCTAACTCAAGATTTGAATCATTTTAAGAATTACCTCTTCTTCTTCCTGTGCTTCTACTGTTGGTCCATTGTGTGCCTCCTGGAAAAGGAGTTTCTTCATTTTTCGATACTGCAGATTGTCCAGCTCTCTTACAGCATCTTTTGTCCTTTGAATAAGATCTATCAACACTGTTTCGGGGCGCTCCCGAAGAACAAACATGTGCTGGAGAGGGTAGAAGTAAGGTCGAAACTTCAAGTCAGGTTGAAACTTTTTTTTGTTCAATTACTGCAAATACACTGCATCTCAGATTCTAGATTTACTACAATATATAATGCATATAGTCTGTAAGTATCTAATTCTATTATACTTATGATTTCTGATACTCTACAGAACTGCCATTTATAATCATCTACTCTGTGCCTAGAATCCATCTTTACATGTTTTATAAAACCTTGAGTTTAATATTTTTGTTGACCAATTAAAAATACAGAGCTGAAATTATCAAAGGGCTGAAACAGTAAGAAATCTAATCAAGGCCTGTTGATAAAGATTTACATATTCTAAGAACTGATGATTTCTGAGCTACATTTGATTTCAACAGGAATATTCACTGATAGTGAATTAACTAATCTAAATTTAGATACTGTGGGTTCCTTTATATGCTGTATAAGCAAGAACTGCATAAAACACTAGTGATGATTAATAGCCACTATGTTATTAGTGACTTGTATCACTAACATTTAATGAAACTTTATCAAATGCAGTTTTTAGAAACATAATTCCTATATATATTAAGGCTTTTATTGCTACCATGACTGCCTATTTATTGAGGTTTTCATTTCTAAAACCATGAAAAGCCCACTGCAGATAATTCTGTAAGCACTACTGAAACTTCATATTGCTCTTCCACATATTGTGCCTTCAAATACTGTTATCAAATATATGTATAATCTTTTAAATTTCTTTGCAGCTTTAATTTAGCTGATACTTATCAGTGAGAATAAACTGAACTCTGAAATTATAAAACATTGGCATAAAAAATTCATTTAAATTTTGTGAAAACTCAGAGTGCTTATGGTTACAAAGTGATAGAATCAAATCATACTTGCTATTGCCTAATCTAGATAGTTTAGTAACTGTATGAAATTCATTACTGGTATTAGGATACTCAACTCTCAAATGAAGCAATTTTCTGAGAACAAAAAGCACACATTAATCATATATTTAAATTAAGCAACCAAGTCTGTTGAAAATGAAATACAATTTACACAGATTTTACAATATTTTTATTGTTGAGAACAAAGACTTCCATAAAAGGAAACTTTTTCTTTCTTTCTTTTTTTGGAGATACAGTCTTGTTTTGTTGTACAGTCTCCCAAGCAGCTGTTACTATAGGCTACCACTATGCCCAGCTAGAACAGATTATATCCATTTTGGGGGGCTGGGGATATAGCTCAGTGGAATAAGCGCTTGCCTAGCAAGTGCAGGGTCCTAAGTTCAATCCCCAGTACCGCAAAAAAAAAAAAAAAAAATTTCTCCCATGTATTTTTATAATCATGTATTTTTTTCATATTACATTAAGATTGAGTGGATCAATATACAAGGTAAGGTAGATGAAAAAAATTAGATGCAGCTGAATGTGGTAGCACACACCTGTACCCCCAGCACTCTGGGAGACTGAGGCAGGAAGACTGTAAATTTGAATTCAGGCGGAACAATTTAGTGAGACAAGAGTAAAGCATGTAACTCAGTGCCCTGGGATCAATCCCCAGTAACACACACACACACACACACACACACACACGTTCGGAAGATAGCACCTAGTAAGTGGCACAGTAGCTGACTAGTATGTGAAAGGCCCTGTGTTTGATCCCCAGTATCATACACACACGTGCACACACACACACTTTGTAATTATAACTCACAAACGTATCCTTGCAGATGTCAGTATCTAGGGCACTCCAGTGGGGCAACTGGTTACCACACAGTGCTTATATAAGTGTCTAGCCATTTGGTACTATTTTGAATATTTAATTATAGATTTTATTTAAACATGAAAAAAGTAATCTATTTTATTTAAAAACTTAACACTAAGTTTCCAAGGTTGAATATAAGAGCAATGATAGCGCAGAAAGAGAAAAAGGTAGATTGAAGAGGGGGAGAGGAGAGGAAAAGAAACAGAAAAAAAAAAAGGGAAAAGTTTCTAGAGAACGCAGTATAAAAAAATCAGTAGTTTAGTGTGCTGGGGTATGGCTTGGTGTAGAGTACTAGCCTAGCAAGTGTGAGGCCCTGGGTTTGATTTCTACCATTGGAAAAAATTATTTAAGTAAAAATTATTATACTATACATATAACCCTAAGTCAGAATCAAAGAATAAAACACACTGTATAAAATCACTTAGGAGGGTATAAACAGACTTAGGAGTATTATAGAACTGACCTTTAAAAGTTCCTCTGATGTTGGACGATCCTGAGGGATTTTCTGGAGGCAAGAATCTACAAAGTTGCGAAAATAATCAGACCTATTGTAAAGGAAAGTATCGAGTGAACATATTGCTATTTCCTGTAAAAACACAAACATACACACACATACAAACCAAGGCATGTGCTTACTATTGGTGGGGGATGTACTGGAAAAGGAATGGTTAAAAAAGGGTCACCACCGCCATGATAACACTTCCAAAGTATAAAATAGTACAAATCTGTGAGTTCACACTGTCTTGTTTTTTTTGTCATAAGAGCATACAACAGTGCTTCTCTCTAGAGGGTGCAGGGCTCAAGATACCATTTTAAAAATAGAGATTGAGCCCTAATTCAGTGGTAGCCTTGGTCTTGGAATTCCCAAACTCTAGAACTGTGAGAAATAAATGTCTGTCTTGATATATTATCCAGTCTCAGATATTCTATTATAGCTACACAAAACAGATCAAGATGTATCATAGTACTAAACTCTGTCAAGGGCTGGGGATATAGCTCAGTGGAATAAGCACTTGCCTAGCAAGCACAGGGTCCTGAGTTCGATCCCCAGTACCGCAAAAATAAATAAATAAATAAAAATAAACTCTGTCAAAAGATTCCCTCATGTATCTCTACATAACTAGCAAAGACTTATAAATGTGCTCTAATTATGTAATCTTTAAAATGATAAAGTATCCTTATTTTCTGTATCTATTTGTGAATTTTATTTATTTATTTTATTTATTTATTTATTTTTTGGCGGTACTTGGGGATCAAACTCAGGACCCTGCACTTGCTAGGCAGGCGCTTATTCCACTGAGCTATATCCCCAGCCCTCTATTTGTGAATTTTAAAACATTTATAAATATCCCAGATACTTCCCTAGAATTCTTCAAATGCTAGAGATGCCTAAGCAATTAATTTTGTGTGATAATTTTTTACCACTAATCAAAATCCTAGTTTTCTAAAACTGTCAATCTTTTCTCCATAAACTTCTTTATATGAATGAACTTAATTTTAGCATGGTGGTGCATGCTCATAATCTCAGCACTCCAGGATGTGAAGGCAGAAGAATCACAAGTTTGAACCCAGTTTGGGCAACTCAAGTGATTTAACAAGACCCTGTCTCAAAACTAAAATTTGAAAGGGGTGAGGATGGGGCTCAGTGTAAAGGCTGTAGGCTCAATGCTCAATATCACACATACACATACACACACCATCACCACCACCACAATAAAATAATAGAAAGGTTAGCACAGTAATGTAAATAATATAATTAGAATGATCCCGAAGTTAAAAAAAATTTGGAAATTTTAATGGTCAAATCCTTTTACTTAGGATTTATATCATATAAATTATAAACCAACCTTCAGTCAAGTATCACTACAGTTATACAACATTAATATTTAAATATGGTATTATATGATTTGGACTATACATGTTCCTAAAATTCAAGATACACATTTTTGTAGTAATCAACACTTTTTGCATCCATATTGATACCCTTCTCTTCTAAACTGAATTATATATATGCTATAAAATATAGACAAAAGATAAATACAAGAAAGGGTAATATAAAACTTGTTTTTTGAGACAAAGTCTCATTATGTAGAATAGGTTGGCCTCAAATGATCTTTCTGCCTCAGCTTCCTGAGCATTGGGATTATAAGTGTTTTGTTTTTTTTCATTTTGGTATTGGAATAGAACTCAGGATGTTGCACTTGCCAGGCAGGCACTTATGCCCCTGAGCTATATCCCTGGCCTTGGAATTATAAGTGTGTGCAACCACACCTGGCTATAAACCTATTTTAGTATCTCTTAAGGTAATACATTTTATCTAAACAACAGATTACAAAAAAAATTTCATGCATACACTGTCACACAATGTCTCAGCAATACTCACCATTCATTAGACTGTAGTGTAGGGGATTCATTTTGGGCTATGTGATATAAGGCACTCATTGCATTCATATTAAATAAAGGAGGCTTCCTTTCCGCTGTAAAAAAGGAAACTTCCTCTTAAAACATGCATGTTACATAGGGGTACTGTTAAGCTTACAAACATGAAATTTCTTTTTATTTTACCATTATCCTGTAATTTCTATTTGTAATTTTAGTCACTTCTCATTCCTGATATTGGAAATGTGTTTTCTTTTTGACAAAAGGTTTACCAATTTTATGGATCATTTTTACTGATTTTCTCTTTCACTCAAATTTTTGTTTTGATCTTTGTAAGTATTCTCTTTCTTCTAGTTTCTTTTATTCTTTGGGATTGATTGATTGATTTTGAGACAGGGTTTCCCCACGTAGCCCAGGTTGGCCTTAGCCTCCTGCCTCAGCCTTCCAAGTGCTGATATTACAGACATGTGCCACCTTCCCTGGTTCCTTTTTCCAGTTTCTTAGGGAAAAAGCTGAAATCATGATCTTGATGATTTTGAAGTAATCAGGACTCTAGAATGTCCCTCGGCTTAGGTTTGTCTGATACTTCCTGTTAGATTTCAGGTATCTTGTACCTCTTTGACAGAATATCACAGAATGATATAGTATAATTGCTCTATTTTGCTAATTATATCTTATGAGGTGGCACATGATTTTGAGTGGTCACATTATTGATTGTGTTCTCTTTGCCTACTTCATTAAGACTGCATTTTTGCCAGGCTTCTTCATGGTAAAGTTTCTCTTTTCTCTTTTTGTACTTAATAGGCATTTTGTGAGAAGGTATTCTGAAACTATATAAATATCCTTTTTTGCATAAAACTTTAAGTAATTAATGGATTAATATTTCTATTTTATTTAATAAGTTATAATCTATCATTTACTATGATATTGAAATTGTCTCATATTTGAGCAGGGGAAACCTTCTGAAGTTGGCTTCTCTGTCTTTTGGACATATCTTTTTCATTCGTTGTTTCCTTGTACTCTGGCCCATGAAAGTATTCCAGAATCAGCTTATCCCAGACACTTGATCAACTGTTTCTCCAAGGATCCATAGCACTAAGTGTTCTCACTGTTACTGGGATGTCAGCACTCTCAGGGCCTCTCATTGGACAGAGTTAGAAAACATGTGCATGTAAATAATTTGTCTACACAGATGCACATAAACCATTTATATTTATTTCTGTATTTATTGAAAACAAGTCCACTGTATCTTGAATTTCAATCCAAAACTGATTATTCTAGCTCTCTCTGTATTTCTAAAGCTCTTCTCTGACAATAAGCCATCTTTCTGTTATTCTTAATATATTTCATTTAATAAAACTCTTCCCTACGAAGTTCTCATTTTACTACCTTCTCTTCTGAACAGATGTCCTCCTCCTGTTCAAATTCTGAATCCCTATTCCATTTTACCATATAGTGTAAATACCTTCTTCACCTACTCAATTCTGACACTCCACTCAAACCAGGTCACAGCTCTACAGCCAAGGCATACACATCTCATGAGGGAAATACTCTTCATTTTTATTAGAAATTATCCCTGCGTTAGGATGTCTGCTTCTTTGGATTTTGGCTTTCTATAATTGGATATTCCTTTTGGATGGTCAATTCTTCACCCTCCTCAGTCTCTGATAACTCATGGTAAACTACTTCCATGTGTCACCCTATTAGGCCATAGAATCTCCACACGTGACAGCCACCTGCACAGATATATACTCATCGGTTTAGGACTCCAGCTATGAGAACTCTTGACTACTATCCTCACTTGATTCTGTTACCCACTCTGAGTTATGGTGGCTCATCATCTGTCATGGATACTGTGATGATTAATCTTGATTGTTAACTTGATTAGACTGAGAAATACCTAGTAGTAAAGCATACTTCTGAGTGTGTCTATGAAGGTATTTCCAGACAGACTGGCATGTGAGACTACAAACTGAGGGGAGATCTGCCCTGAATATGGACAACACTATCCAATAGGCTGGGACCCAGGTGGAACTAATGTAAGAGGAGAAGGCATGACAGTATATGCTTCCTCTCATGTTCTTTGTCCTTCCTGGCTACCATGAGGTAAATAGCTTAGCTCTACTAGCCATTTCTATCACAATGTATTACTGCCTCATCACAGAACCAGAAACAGTGGCCCCAGCCAATTGCATACTGAAAGCTCTCCGACTGTGAGCCGAAATACACATTTCCCCCTTTAAGTTGTTATTATCATAGTTGTTTTATCCCACTGACAGAAAACTGACAAATGCTAATACCTACCTACTCTGTCCCACCTAGTAGCTTTAAAGTTGAATAGTGTGGGGAAGAGGAAAAGATTACTGAAGAAATTCTGAATAAATAATGAAAGAAATTATCTGTTTCTAAGATAATTATTATGGTCTTTAATTTGGCAGATTCAACTGACATCTTCTATCTCAAAATCTTATAAGCTACTAAGAAACTTAAACTTCATTTAAACAAAATTTATTTTATAAAATGTTACAGAGATCTTATTTTTTATTATCTTGTACACATTATTTATGAAATGTCTTTGTCCTTAATTGGGTTGCTTCTACAAAATACCACACAAACTAAAAAGGGAATGAGATGAAACTGAGAAAAACCACAAGGTCCAAAAAGTTAATCTCACCAAAACAATACCCAGTAAAAACATTACAGAAAAAGAGTTCACATTATGTACTTATATAGTAGAATAATCACAAAAGGTAAGACAAATGGATTCAAATTTCACCACTTCCCCATACCTCTCAACAGGAAACCTGAGTTTGTATTTGCTTGGGAAAAGTAGACAATAAACTCAGTAACAGTTTACTTACCCACCTTATTTATTAAGTTATAACGATCTATTGTTTTTACCATGTTTCCATTTAGGAGCAACAAAACAAAATATATACATATAATCAAACTGCTAAGGGAGTTGAGTCCAATCTCTTTTCCCAACTACAAGCACCACTGTGCTGATTTTTATACCCATCACCATGGTCCCCTTTGAATAGTCTGCCTTACTTTCTTAAAAGAAAAAAAATCAAACTTTTACAATAGAATATGCAGACTGACATCTAATTTTCATACCTAACAACTACTGTAAGTAGAGGTAATTCATGAATGCTCTCGAGTCCTTTTATAGGTGATAGAACTCATAATGATAGGCAGAGTTTAGGTACTTGACAAGTGCTCACTGATGTTAGACACAGAGAGCTCAAACTTAAAACCACAGTGAAAAATTATCTTAGATCTAATTCAGCAGCAAATAGAATATAATGAAGAACAGTCCTTACCAAGTTCAATACATGTTATTCCAAGAGACCATACATCAACTTTGCCATCATACTGTCCTTCATCCATGGCTAAAATTACTTCTGGGGCCATCCTAAAACATAAAAATGTTAATTTCAATTAAAGTTTTTAAAAAGTATGCTATTCTTTGAGAATGTAAGGACCAGCTACATGGAGCACATGGGTTTGAATTTTAGCCAACATGTGTGAACCTTAGAATTTTATAATCAGAAATAATCACATTAGAGATTGTGAGGTAAATATTTAGCAATGCATATAAAGTATGAGATTCATTTTCAATATTGTTGTGATCATGTAACAGCATCCCAAAAGAAGGAAGAGCTCCAGAGAAAGGCTGTATTCTGCACCTGTAATTTGCAGATTCCAATATTACATATCCTTTAGGCCAGTGGTTCACAAACACTGGTCTCAGGATTTCATTACAAAAGTCTTAATTTTTGTTTCAAAGACTGTCCATAACCTTTTACCACTGGCAACAAATGTTGTCAGCCACTCCTGAACTGACAGCCTCATTTGAGTTAACTGAGAAATTCTGCCATTATAACTAAGACCAAATAATCATAGTTTATATGTGTGTCTCAGAGAAAAAAATGATATTAAATGATAACAGTGGCTAGGACAGATCACTACTCAAACAATCACAGTTATCAATCTTATGGGTATAATAGTTATAAACTCAAACCCCAATTCATGTCTACAACTAGAATGTAATATTCTCAATGGTTCTTTACACTTCATTTATATTTGGTGTTAAGCATACATGAACACCTCTGTAAGAATTGTTACCACTTCAATAAGATTAATAGCCATGCCAAACATGTGTATATAGAGATGTACTCAATTGTTATGTTCCAAATAAATTATATAAAAATAAAATTATGTTAATAAAGAAAACTTTCAACTGTCCATAACTCAATGTTTCACAAGTTTCTTTCCTCCCTCCCTTCCTTCCTTCTTTTATGCATTTTTTCCTTTTGGGACAGGGTCTTGTTATGTAGTTTACGCTGACCTTGAACTCACTGTGTTGCCTGTGATGGCCTCGAACTCAGGATGATCTTCCTGCCTCATGCTCCCAAAGTGCTGGGATTACAGGCCTGTACCACCAAGCCTGGCTCCCCAAATTTTCTTTAAAGTGTTGAATTAAGTTTAAGAAGTTGCTAACTTAAGCAAAAGTTAAAGAAGTAACTTGTATTACTTGTATTTTTTTAATAAAGGACTTTTTAGGTCATTTTTATTTTTATTTATTTATTTTTTTTTTTGCGGTACTGGGGATCGAACTCAGGACCCTGCGCTTGCTAGGCAAGCGCTTATTCCACTGAGCTATATCCCCAGCCCCTTTTATTTTTATTTTTATTTATTTTTTTTTTTTGCGGTTTAGGTCATTTTTAATATATATGTATCATAAATTTCCAATACATATCAAAAATTTATAATATATATTATAAATATATATCATAAATATGTGATATATCATAAATTTGCAGATTTATGGTAATATATATCATAAATTTCCAAAGAGGGAAATCACTAAGTCTTACTGGAAAGAGAATTCATTTTTATAGAGCGAAATGGGAAGTATATATATAACTAGGAAGTATATATATAAACTAGGGTGTACAAAAGAAATCTGTGGTCATTTATAATAGATCTTTAATTTTCCAACTTGTCTCCTAGGATTTATAAAGAAATTTTACCCCCTGCACACTTGGGGGTTACTATCTACTTTTTGTAAATGTAACAGCTGTGAAAGATGTACAGAGCATACAAGTATTACATACTATTTGTGTACTTTAAAGATATTTAAAACTTGGTACTGTAGAAATTAGTTCAATTTATTAAAAACAGTAGCATACAACCTAGTTAGCAAAGCTCATCTTCAGGTCATATAAATCAGACAAATCAGAATGACTTCAGGTGAAGAAAAGTCCAACTTCATTTTTCAACACAAACATAATCATGTGTCCCTACAACAATCATCTCTAGACAGAACTCTATACTAGGAGAAACACAAAAAAGGGAGAAGGGAGTTTTGGGGAGAAAACAAAGATGAATAAAAGGGAAGGGAAGTAGTATAACAGAAAGGCACAGGACCTTGCCATCCATGTGCCCTGACCTTTTGATGTTTCTCATAGATACTAGCTAGACTTTCTCAAAATGTATCTCTGGTATACTTTTGAGGCTTTTATATCCCAGAGCAAATGTATCATTGTAATATTCAGGATAGGTAAGAAAGCTGTCTTTTATAAGGGAGATTTGAAAGGCAGATAAAAAAGAAGATGCAGTAGACTTAAGGCACCATTCTTAGTGTATATAAAAGAGGATTTGCATGGGAGTTAAAGATCTGAAAAGTAATTCCCATCAAACTTCAGGTGACGGGTACATACTGAATTATTTACAGATGAAATTAGATGATGCCTAAGACTTCCTTCAAAATGACCAGGAAGAAAAAGAGTCCATAAAGGAGCTGGCTATGTTATTGGGCTCGGTAACTGGCATGTATGAAATCATCAACTTTCATGTATATTTGTAGCTTTTTTCATTCCCACAATGTATGATGCAAAAAGTAATACAAAAACAAATGTGGTAGGGATAAAATGAAATAGAAAAGATAAAAAGAAAAAAGATGAAGCGTCAGAGATTTAGTTTAGTGGCTCAGCACCTGCCGGGTAAGCATGAGGTCCTAAGTTCAACTCCTGGTACCAAAACAACAACAACAAAAAAAAAGATGAAAAGAAAAGGATAAAAAGGAGATGTAAAGACAGTACTCCAAATCTATATTTAAAATTAATTACTTAAAGCAGAAATATCCAGAGTGGTATCACATTTTCAAAGAAAAAGACATCAGAAAAAAGGATAACAACACACTGAGTTTTTCAATTATGAGAATCAATACTAGATAGAACTATTCTTACCAATATGGTGTCCCCACAAAAGAATTGGCAGGGGATGCCATGGAAGCAGATCCAAAGTCGGCAAGTTTCACCTGGCCTGGTTCTGTCAGAAGGATATTTCCTGCTTTGATATCTCTGGGTGTAAGGAACACAGAAAATTATTTATTTTTCTTTCATTAGATTGTTCACAACAGACTATATAATGCAAAGTGTTTACATGACAAAAATCAAATAAGAACTTTTAAGATAGATACGGAGAAATATAACAAAAATACAGAAAAATAAAAATACAGAATTCAAATAAATATATAGTAATAATTTTCTAAAAGAGGAAACAAATAAAAAAAAAAGAGGAAACAGTTTAAAAAGGCAGAAAAATCAGGTAACTGCAGCAGATAGTTTATATTTGAGTTTCTATTTATTGGTATCAACAATAGCTTTCAAAGTAGAATTTATGTAATTGGCTCACAATCCCTTTATGGATTACATATAAGTTTTAGCACCCAAGTTAATGCTAAAAAAAAAAAGGAAAAAAATAACTTTACTCCCTAAACTTTTTTTAAAAAAAGGATTATTTACACCATTTCAAACTTTAGCATAGTTCTCCTAAATATGAAAACAAATATATGGAGAATGGTCTCAGATTTATTTTCAAAATCACTTCCCTAAAACAGTAAACAAAGTTATAGATTCTTATATAATGGCATTGTATGTCTAATGCGTACTACAACATACTCTTAACCTTTCAAATTCAAAAGAAAAAAAACCTAAATTTCCAAGCATTTGTTAATTCTTTTTTTTTTTCCTTTATCTTTTTAAGATAGGTTCTCACTATGCAGTTGAGGCTGGCCTTGAACTCACTCTGTAGCCCAGGTTGGTCTCGAATTTGCAGCAATCCTTCTGCCTCAGCCTCCTCAGTGCTAGGATTACAGGCATGCACCATACCCAGCACATTTGTTCATTCTTATCAAAGTATTTTAGTGTATATAATATAATGTGAATCTAAGGACCCAGGAAATAGTTCAGTCGCACAAGTGCCTGCCTGGCAAGCACAAGGTCCTGAGTTCGATTCCTGATGAGGGAGGAAGGCAGGAAAGGAGGGAGGGAGGGAGGGAGGGAGGGAGGGAGGGAGGGAGAAAGGAAGGAAGGAAGGAAGGAAGGAAGGAAGGAAGGAAGGAAGGAAGGAAGAAAAAATGTGAATCTATTTTCCTTTCCATTTGTTTTTCAAAAAAGAAGAGTGTAATGTTTTTATATTTTATTTATTTCGGGTTTTTTTGTTTCTTAGGGAATGGTGGGGATTAAAACTTGGGCCTTTTACATAGAAAGGTACTTTGCAGATAAGAATATCCTATGTTTTAATTCCAAGTCTACTAACTCATTCATTTGCTGCCATTAGATTTATCTTGGACTTTACTAACTTCATCTAAAAAAATGATAAACCATTAACATATAATGATCCTATGACATAATTTAGTATGTATTGTCTACTTCATATATATATACATATAATTTTAAAATGCTAGTTTCTTTCTAAAACAGCTAAAATCAATTTAAAAATACATTATAAAGTAGTATTTTAACCTTATGGTTAGTAACTATTACCAAGGATTGCTAAAGATTAATGCTCCAAAGTATATTTCTTGTTCATGTCATGGAATCAAAGGAGCAAATTTACAATTATCTGTCACCAGGAAAATGAAAGATTTGTTAAATTCTATCTCTAATCGATTAGCCTTTGCAGCCTTCAGGAAATTATAGTCACAAATTAGGGCACCAGTTTCTTACCTATAAAATGAAAAAGACAGACTATATAATGCATAACATCTTTTCCAGTCTAAAAATTAAATGATTCTTAACTAAATTCCCACCACAAACCCACAAAGTGCATATTATTTAGAAGGCCCAGTGGTATAGGTAGGCAAAGATAAAAATTATCCTAAACAGAGAGATCAACTGTGTTACTGTTTAGACAATTTTCTTTCGATAAAAATAACAAAAATTTCAGGGTTACTAAACTTCAGGGCTGATAAACACAACATACCAATTGCTTGTCAATGTAACTGTCCAAGTACTTACCTATGGATCATTGTATGAGAGTGTAAGTAGGCTAATCCCTGGAGAGCACCATGTGTTATTGCTGCTATTTCCACTTCTTGTAATGGCTTTTTGTGAACTTAAAATAAGAATTTATTTAAAGATAATTATTACCTAGAACATTCTGCTTAAAAAATATACATATCTGATGTATGAGTAATTTTTTAAAACAGATATTTAGCAAGAAGAGATTTATCTCCCACAATGATAAAACAAGGCCATTGACCTTCGTAGCTAGTACAGCTGTGCTGGCTGGTAAATGTAATTCTCAACCGATTTCTTTCTTAGCTCACCGTTTTTTTTTCCTTTTTGTGGCAACAAGGTCTCACTCTGTAGCTCAGAATAGCCTCAAACTTGCAATCTTCCTATCTGCCTCAGATTACTAAGTGCTAAGATTACAGGTATGTGCCACTCCACCTGCCCTGAGCTATCAATACTGAGGAATTAACTGGTGATCATGAAAACAAAAACCAATTCTTCCATTATTCGCACTTATCTTTGTTTTGAACAGAAGGAGCAGATCAGGACATATGACAGAGAATCCAGAAAAATGCTGGAAAAGTTACAATGAAGGAAAACTTGTGTATTTTATATAACCATATAAGACTTAAAAGAATAGTATACACTGTACTGTACTGAGACTCTGGGAAAAGTTAAGAGTCTTATTTTTCCTAGAAAGTTTTTGTGTGTCTTCAGTGTCAACACTGTTTAAATAATCTCTAACTGAATTATCATGTTATTCTGTTAATAGTCTTTTATTCTTTAATAATCAAAAGAAACCTACCTTCTAGTAAATCTGAAGCAGATCCCAAACAATACTCCATTACAAGCTATGGAAACAAAAATTATAGAAGCATTAAAATATAAACATGTATTCTGAGATAAAATTAATTTACCTAGGAGGTCAAGGAGAGTCTAAAGTAAAACAAACTCCAGCCATCATTTGCCTTAAAAAAGTTATACATTTAGTAATTAGTTACATATATGTATCAAATAAGCCAAGGACACATTTATCTTTTAATGCCAACATGTAATAATTTCTATGAGTCTCATTACTAATATTATATATATAGTAATATACATACATACAACTGTTACTACTTCAAAGTTGTTAGGAGGTAGAAACCTAAACTCTGGAATTGTATGTATAATGTTTAAAGGTAACAAATGGTTGCTTCTCTCTCTCCTTTTTTCTTTTTTAGGCTCTCTACTAGGCTGCATGTTGCTCAGGCTGGCTTTGAACTCCTGGGCCCAAATGATCCTCCCGCCTCACCCTCTCAAAACAGCTGGAACTATAGGCATACACCACTACTCCTAGCTTTAAATGTTTCCTTTAAAGCAAACACAGAGAACCACTTCTGTGCCAGGTGTTTTATATATATATAATCATTTTAATACTCACAACAACCTTAAAAGTTATACCCTATCATTATTATTCAACCACAGAGTTAAACTGCACAATGCCACTGCTCTTTCTTTAACCATACCCTCAATTTTAGGAGCCATTACCACCAAAATCAAATTAAATAAAAATCCCCCAGATACTACAAATCTAAATCTAAGCCATATTAAAACAGTAATTAGCTGTGCATTATTATTCAAAGTAAAGAATAATTCCTGTTTAAAGGAGATTTTATTTTTCTCTTAGAAAATACAGTTACTACACATATATGGTACCACTACAGAGTAGCTACCATATTGTCTCAATGTGAACAACACAATAAAATTAATCTCTAATTCTTTCTTAGCACTTCACTTGGGAGGCTGAGGTAGGAGGATTGCTGTGAGTTCAAGGACAGCTTGGGCTACAAAGTGAGGTCAAGGACAGTGTGAATTGCATAGTGAAAGCCTGTCTCAATAAGGCAAAAACAAAACCAAAAAAACCCCTCTAGTTCTTGTAAGAAAGTATCTCAATTTTCCACCTTTAGTATTACTCAGCCAAGAAATCATGATCAATTCAAACTACCAAGACACTTCTGATTAAATGAGTTACAATCTATTTATGTTAAAAAGATATGTAAACTTTCATTCTCAAGCAATAGGACTATTCTTCCATTTTTTGGATGGTACCACTGACAGTATCAGAGGATATTTTACCATTTATGTCAACGTTAAGAGAATTGTGAAGAAAATCTGCAGTAAACCTGTAAAAGTTCTATTACCTCTTTTTTGCCTATGAGGTACAGGATGCGAGAAGACAAATGCTACATTTCCTCTTAGGATGAACTAACATTTCAGGTGTTTTTGCATGCCTTTAAACAAGTAGTTTGAGACATTTTGGATTCATTCATTTTAAATCAAAGCCAACTAAAACTGCAAGAAGAAAGAAACAGATACCAACCCATGCTGTGTGTTCACGTAAATAGCAGCCTTTGTATTCTATACTGTTGGGATGTTTTATTCTTTGTAGAAACCTGACTTCCTTAATAATATCCTGCCATTTCTGTGGGGAGAGATAAGCAATAAGGGAAAGAATTATGAACAGCTGTTTTTTCTTAGAAAGTTATGGAAGAAGAAAGCAATTATTAGATTGGGTTAAAAAACTAGATTGGGTTAACAAGAACATACAACTTTGCTGACTTCAAATTTTTAGATGAAATATCAAAATTAAAAAATGTTGATAATATACTATATTTAGCAACATCTCTTCAAAAGTCTAACCTTTCCTTTTTTATTTTTATAGCCCTAATTTGCTTGCCATAAAGTTTGTTTTATTGTATTTTTGGTTTAATTCATCTATCAAATGTTGCAGTTAGGTTTGTCTTTTATTTTAATTCAAATGAAAGCAATTCCTCTGAAATTTAAGTTTCTAAATGCAAACTCTGTAAGTTGCTAGTGGAATAGTTAGTTATTATTTATACTCCTTTAATAAGAGAGCACTGTTAGGAGGCTGAGGCAGGAAGGTCACAAATTTGAACCCGGCATGGGCAACTTAGTAACTCAATGAGATTCTCTCAAAATAAAAAATTCTAAAAAGGCCTGAGGATATACCTCAGTATGAAGGCCCTGGGAGCAATCCCCAGTACTAAGGGGAAGGAAAAGGCAACTATGGAACTCTAAAAATACAGGTTCTTGGGTTCATACCAGGAAATTCTAGAGGCTTGGCAAATGTAGGACAGGGCCCACCAAACTGTTTTGTGTTCTTGTTTTAATATTTTTAAGTTTTATTGTTGACGTAGGCTATGTAATTAAGAGTAGGGAAAGTAGTGGAAGAAAAAATTTTTAAATGTTTTGCACTAGATGCAAAAGCCTGAACCTCTGATGCTATTTTACAAGTCCTCAAACATGTCAAAATATATTCGTAGTATTTTATATAAAATGTGTAAGATATACTATAAAAAATTCCAAAAATCTGTTTTACTACGTTTTCAATTTCAAATTTGAGTACTTTGAGAGGCAGTCTTAAAAAAAACTGTAATCGATATTAAAAAATTTTCCTGACAGATATCAATATTAGATACTAAAAATGATGCTGTAAATACATGTTTTATTCTAGGTGTCACTGATCAATTAGACTTTCTGCATAGTGTAATCAATAGCCCAGTGAAAGCTAGTTGTTTATACAACAGTGAGCCAATTTAAACCTAGGAGATATATTAAGAATTTTTAAATATTAAAATGATGGAAAATTACATAATCATGATGGTATTATCATACCCATAGTAAAATCATCACAAGAACAAAATTTAATATAAAGTAAATTCAAAAATTAGGAAAACAAAATATTTAAAATAAAAGCAGCAATTCTATACTGAACATTATACTCAGAAGAACTGAAAGCGGGGACTCAAGGAAATACGTGCACAGAGGTATTTATAGCATCATTATTTAGAACAGCCGCTCAAACTGGCAATGCAAACGAGTATTTATAGATGGTGTACATACAAACGTGATGTATCAGTATGTGAACAGATCAAAAAGAAAGAAAAGTCTATCGCATGCTACATGTATTAACTTTGAGTACATTAAATGATATAAATTATATAATTATGTTATCATTAAAGTATATGATATAAACCAGCCACAAAAGGACAAATGTTGAATGCTTCCACTTATATGAAGTACCCAAGGTAGTCAAATTTATAACAGAAACAAAGAAGGACAGTGGCTGCTAGGGGTTGGGGAATTTCTGTTTAATGAATACAGAGTTTTAGTTCTGCAACATGAAAAGCATTCTGGTGAAGGATGGTGATAACAGTGGCAAAAATATGTCAGTGTATTTAATGCTATTGAACTGTATATTTAAAAATGGTTAAGATAAATGTTGTTGTATTTGATCTTAATTAAAAATTTAAAAATAAGTTAAAGATCATCAGAATCCCAGATTTAACAAGTAGATTGCATTTTACAAATAAATTTATATAATTAATCAGTATAAATACAACCTAAAAAGAATCACAAAAATTAAACTATAATGTAGTATTAATTTCATTTTTTGGTTTTTCAAATTGTATACACTACTGTTAATTAAATTTGTTTAAAACAACTATCAAATGACTTCTAAACCATTTTAAAAGATTATATCCCACATAATTTACTGTGTGAGGTACATCTTATTGTACTTTAATTTTTTAGAAACTAATCATCCCTCTAAGACATGTATACAATGATACATTAAACCATAGTTTAGAAAAATAAAACTAGCAACACTACTTGGGAGGTTTTTGAGATGCTACTAATTTTTTGTTTAGGTTTTAATTAGCAGTTAAATGTGTACTGCCACTGAAAGATAGTGATGGGTACTCTACTTGTCTTTATTTCTGGTACCAGGAATCAAACTCATGACTTTGCACTTCCCAGGCAGGCGCTGTGCCTCTGAGGTATATCTCTGGCCCTTATACTTTTCTTTATGTGTATTATACATTAAAAATTCCTATCCTTTATCTCAATTAAAAATGACATGTCTTTCTGTAACATGCCTGTAAGTGTGCATATTTAACCTACTTCAGTAGACTGCTTTCCACTGTAAGACATTTTCTTGATGGCCACCACTTCATTGGTACGTACATCTCGTGCCTAAAAAAGAAAAGGACCACTGTAAAAATAATAGTGTAAATCTGGGCAATCAGTTCTTATGAAAATAAAAGCATTTATAAACTACCATGTCAAAAAGGATATCACAAGTGCTTCTAGTAGAGGAAATAGGAAGCCCACAAAATAGCAGATGTTTATATATGATAAACATGTCTAACATTAACAAGTCTTTTTTTTTTTTTTTGGTCTTTTTGAGACAGGGACTCACTATGCAGCTGAGGCTAGCCTTGAGCTTGATTTGTACCCCAGGCTGGTCTCCAACTCACAATAATCCTCCTGCCTCAGCTTTCCCAGGGCTGAGATTTTAGGTGTGTGCCACCATGCCCGGCCCAAATGTTTAAAGAACTAAAGTTAAAATTGTATTGTATTAGGGACTTTCAAGTAAGTAGGTTTTAGCTGATCTTACCATACCAAAAAAAAAAAAAAGTATATGAGATAACAGGTATGTTAATGTACTTCACTTTAGTTACCATTTTACTATCTGTATGTATCCCATACATTCGAGTTTTAAACCCCAAATATATACAACGAAATTCATTTTAAAAATAAACAATATGGAAGCCAGGCGTGGTGGCATAAGCCTGTAAGTCCCAGTACTTGGAAGGCTGAGAGGCAGGATTGCTGTGAGTTCAAGGCCAGTCTGGGATATACAGTGAGACCCTACCTCAAAGACAGGGAGGGGGATTGGGGAGAGGGGAGAGGGGAGGGGGAGGAGGAAGGGCAGAGGGAGAGGGAAGGGGAGGGGGAGGGGAGGAGAAGGAGAGAGGGAGCGGGAGAGGGAGAGAGACAAGTACTCCACGCTTAAGGGAGAGAGGGAGAGAGGGAAAGAGGGAGAGAGGGAGGAAAGGGAGAAGGAGAAGAGGAGGGGGAGAGAAAGAAGGAGAGAGAGGGAGAGGAAAAGGGGGAGGGGGAGGAGAGGGAGAGCAATGTTCACTTATTTAAAGCACATTAAAAAATAACACTATCATTACAGTTTGATCTAAAATATCCCCCAAACGGCTCATGTGCTTAAAGGTGGAGCTAGGACAATACCTTCTTCAGTGGATTTCATCTATTACTATAGGCGCAGTCTGTTTGGAGGTTGGCCTGGAAGAATATTCCCCTCTCAGGCCTTCCTCCCCTTTCCTGGCCCCCTCACTCTCTCTCTCCTGGGCAGGTTTCCTCCACCATATTCTTCTGCCATGACATTTCTGCCTTAGAGCAACAGACCATGTAATGAAACCTCTAAAACTGAATCAGAATAAATCTTTTCTCCTTCAGGTTATATATAGTCAAGCATTTTGTCCCAGCGACATAAAAGCTGACCAATACTACTATATAGCAAAACTCATAAAATTATCCAGATGCTGATATTTTAGAAAGAAAAAGGAGTGTTTGTCTTTGAGTAACCCAGTTAAAGGGACAGTACAAAAATGTGGGTAGTACTATAGACAAAGAGATAAAGTAAGACTAGTCATATACAAGTCCACACTAATACATTCGTAACCTCAATGAAATGCACTGTTTTCTAGGAAAGAACACATTACTAAAACTGATGTAAAGAAGAAATGATGGTAGATTAAAAATAATAGCAATGAATTACCTTTAAAACAGCCTTCAATAGAAAAACAGCTTTATAGAGGAACTTTACAAGACAAAAGGAAGAAGCCAGGCATGGTGAATGCCTGTAATCCCAGCACTCAGGAGGCTGAAGCGGGAGGATCACTGTGAGTTTGAGACCAGCCTGGCCTACAAAGTGAGCTGAAGGCCAGCCTGAACTGCAGAGTGAGACTCTCTCTCAAAAAGACAAAAAGAAAAAAAAAAAAAAAAAAAAAAAGATAAGAGGAAAAAAAGGAAAGCAATCTCCCCTCTCTCCCCACTCCTTTTTTTTGAGACAGGGTCTCCCTATGCAGTTCAGGCACTTTATAGCCCAGGCTTACTTTATAGCCCAGGCTGGCATCAAACTCATGATGATCCTCCTGACTCAGCCTCCCAAGTGCTAGGATTACAGGCATGTGGCACCACACCGAGCTCTAATCCCATTAATTTCATAAAGGTAGTATAACCCTGTAGCCAAAACCTCAGAAACAGCACAAAACCTCAGAAACAGCACAAAACAGAAAGTTAAGTAATGATTTTGTTTGTAAAAGTATACAGGAAGACTCAAATGTTAACAAACCAAATTTTATAGTACATGAACAGATCATTTGGATAAAATGTACACTCACAGAAATGTAAAAGAACTTTGATACTAGAAAAACATTTTATGACTTAAGGTAGAGCTCTTCCTTATTATGTGTGAGGTCTTGAGGTCAATCTCCAGCAGTGCAAAATAAATAAAAATGATAATCCATTTAAAATTTTCATAATTCTCCACATATTTTAAAGTCCAAGGGGAAAAACACATATAAACCTTCAATAACTGCTGAAGATGCAGGAAGGGCCTAACTATAAATATAGTCAAATGCCTAGAAGGCCAAACTCTTAGACAACCAAAACCAGAAAGGTAATTCCTAACTGGGTGTGGTAGTACTTCTACTCTAGAGGCTTAGGTAGGAGGATCATAAATTCAAGCCTAGTCTGGGCAATTTATAAGATCCTGCCTCAAAAATATAAAAGGGCTGGAGATAGAGCTTAGCATGAAGACAAGAGGATTCAATCTCCAATATTGTTTAAAAAAAAAGAAGGCAACTTGTCAATATGATAAATCATACCCTCTGAAAACAACCTCTATCAGAATCTAGACAAGACTCTTAAAATGTTTCACAATGATTACTTAACAATATTGTGGAAATTCTGGGAAAAAATCCCCAGAAACATGGTGATTGACTCTTTAGAGAAGAAGCAAACTCTCATTATATATAAATGAGTCAGACATGGTGGCACATGCTTATAATCCTAGCTCTTAATAAGAGGCTGAGGCAGGAGAATTACAAATTCAAAGCCACCCTGGGCAACTTACTAAGACCTTACCTCAGAAAAAAAAATAAAAAGGTCTAGGGCTATAGTTCAGTGGTAGAGTACTCCTAGGTTCAATCACAAGCACTGCTATTTTTAAAAGTACACGTAAATTGATAAAATATATTAAGACACAGGAGAAGAGCTGCAGAATATTAAAAATCAGTTTTGTAAAACCATCTCAAATCATCAGGCTTTAATAAATTCCCCAAAATAAAATGTTCTATAGCTATGATAATGGTTGCAAAATTGATATTCAGTAAAACTCACTGAAATGTAAACTTACAAATGGTAAAGCTATAGAATGTAAATTATATCTCAAAAAGAATTTATTTTTGAGACCGTCTTGCTATGTTATCCAGGCTGCCCTTGAACTTCTGGGACTCAAGAAATAATACTGCCTTAGCCTCCCAAATAGCTGGAGTTATGGTGATGTATTATAATAACCCAGTTAAAAACTTTTTTTTAATAAGAGACAGGTATTCATAAACTATGTCTCAATAATTGGTTTAAAAAAAAAATGAACAAAAAATATTCTGCAGTTTATCAGCTGTGGACTACTAAATGGACCCTGAGAAGAATTAACAACATGTCAATTTGAAGTGCTAGTGGATTACATATGGCAAAAGCAAAATGGACCCTTGCAGATCCTGATTAAATATGATTTTTTCCACAAAAAACTACTTATCTGTGAGCCTCTTTAATTTTGATCAATAGGTATAAATAGTTAACAGTGTAACAGTTTTATTAAGATAAAATTCATAGGCCGAGTGTAGTGGCACAGGCCTATAATCCCAGCACTTAGGAGACTGAGGCAGGAGGATCACTGCAAGCTTCAGACCAGTCTGGGCTACAAAGTAAGTTTAAGGCCAGCCTGAACTGCATAGTGAAACCCTGCCTCAAAAAGAAAAGGAAAAAAAAAAAAAAGAAGAAGAAGATAAAATCCATAGACCATACAATTCAATGATAGTTAATACTTCACACTTCTGAACATTTTCCTTAACAGGTAATCTTTTTAACTATTTTACAATAACAACTTTCTCCAGAAAAAAAGAAAATCCCTGTGCTATCTTTACCTGTTATTTTCCTATCTCCTTACCCACCTCCTACTCCTAAGCAACAATCTACTTTCTGTCTCTAAAGACTAGTCCAATCTGGACATCTCATATGCATGGAATCACATTATGTGGTCTTCTTTTGCGATTGACCTTTTTCACCTAACAAAATTGAAGTTCATAACTACTATAATGATGTTGTACATCTTTTCATTTGCTTCATAATCATTTATATATCGGGCTGGGGATATAGCTCAGTGGAATAAGCGCTTGCCTAGCAAGCGCAGGGTCCTTAGTTTGATCCCTAGTACCGCAAAAAAAATAAATAAAAAATAAAAATAAAAAAAATCATTTATATATCTTTGGAGAAATATCATTCCAGAACCTTTACTCACTTTTTAAACCAAAAATTGTGACACTGAATTATGCATTTATAATTCAATGTAACACATAGGACAAAAATAACAAAGGATATAGAAAGGAGTAAATGATTTCTACATTTTACCTTCAGTGATATAACATTAACAAATAAATAGACAAGAGAATGAAAGTCTTCTAGTAGAGGATAAAGTAACAGAAAAGTTTATAAATATGTTTATAATAAAATACTGTGTAGGTCAGAGTTAAATGAACTTAACTAAAAGGGAACACAATAGCACATCACCATTCTCATTATGAGAGAAATTTAGTAAAGATAAAATTTACCGCAAGTTTAAAGACAAACTAGATGCTGTAAGAGAAAAAAGCAAAATAAAAATCAAGTGAATAGGGAAAAATATCATCAATGTGTTTAAAACTAGGAAATTATAAAGAATATAAATTAGGGCCGGGGATATAGCTCAGCAGCACAGCACGTGCCTGGCAAGCATAAGGTCCTGAGTTTAATTCCCAGTACCAAAAAAAATAAAAACAAAAACAAAGTATATAAATTAATTACATGTATACGGTCTCAAGACTAATTCGAATCACACTAAACAAATTTATGTAACCACTGAAAATACAAATCTTAGCCAGGCATGATGGTACATACCTATAGCACCAACCTGCTAGGAGGTTGAAGCAGGATAATCATAATTTTGCACCTAGCCTGAGCAATTCAGTGAGATAGTGTCTCAAAAAACAAGTGCTGGGGATGTAGCTCAGGGCAAAGGCCTTGTGTTCCAGCCTCAGTACTGGGGGTGGGAAGATATAAAATTTGCAAAAAGAGCACAGATTAGTAAAATATTACACGAGGAAAGAAGACATAAATATTGCATCCTATCTTTAAAAATGAACAACTACCACTCACAAGAAATTTTACAAAATAAATAAACAACTGTATCACACAGGGTCCTCTACATTTGTTAGCAAGCTACCTAGTTCCCAAGCCAGTATTCACTTTGGCTTTTTTATGGTGTGTAAATTATACAACAAATGCAGCCTATAGGCTCTACTTAAGGTACTAGAAACTAAAAGCATGTTTATCTTTCCTGCCATCATGAGGCAATGTTAGTCTTGGATATCTGACTCTCTGGTTTGGTTTCAAATACTATGATACCAATTCTTGATTAGCTTGCCTGATGATGGCCAACCTGGCTCAATTAAGAGCATTTTTTAATTTAATGTGATCCCTACTGCAAATTAATAAAAATTTGGTGATGTGTTGTAGTCATCTAAGAAAGATTTGATCACTGGGTCTTTCCCCTATACACTCTATAAATGAATACTACACATTTAACCCTGTCATGGGGTAGGAGTGAAGAGAAACATAAAAACAGAAGAATGCACATATACACACACAGGTTTATCTGGTACCACAGAATATTAAGGTTAGTGACTTAGAAACAGATTTATAGCAAAAATACTCTTTGTGGGCTATATTTAATCTTTCCTTATCTGTATGTTATATATCAGACATTAAGACAAATAACAAAAAACACCTGCTCTAAAAAGTTGCTCCTGACTCCTCTGCTTCAATTCAATTACTCCTGGGATTGTCCTAGGCTTAACTTTGGCTTCTTAGCTTCTTAAATCAGCATTTAAATACTTCCTACCCCCGTTTTATTCTGTAAGTCAGCTCAAACATACAATGAAGTTGGTACGGCACAGCAATCCTTTGTTACATTTTCCTCTAGATCAGAAATCAAACTTTTTTTCTAAAAGATGAGGTAGGAAATATTTTAGGTTTTGTGGGCTACATGTCAAATCTCTGTTGCATATTCTTTTTTGTTATGGTGGTGCTGGGAATCCAGCCCAGAGCTTTGTGTATGTATAGGCAAGCTCTTCACCACTGAGCTCAACCCTCAGCCCTGTCTTGTATTTTTTTTAATGTAAAAACTATTCTCAGTTTGGGACCTGAGAAAAAAACAGGTTTGGGTTAGACATACTACATGGGCTATAATTTGTTAGCCCCATTACAGATAAATCCATGGCTAACATTGTCCCACATTTACTCTGAAATTTTCTATCTAAACACATATCATTATTATCATTTTCATTATTTTATTACTAAAGAGTCATTGACAATATACATTCTGATTCTTGGTCCTAAAGTTACTTCTTTACATATCTCCAGAAAACAAGAATGTTCTCCTTACTAATAATACAATTATCAAATTCAAACTTTCAGAACTGATAGGCCAAGCATGGTGGTATATAATGATAATCCCAGGGTTTCGGGAGGCTAAGGCAGAACAATTCCAAGATGGAGCCTACCAAAACAAAATCCGAAACAATAAAACATCAAACCCATTAAGAATGTAAAAGATCTAAAGAAGATAACCGTATTTACATTTTTGACATAAACAGAACATTACAGCTAACAGAATATGGATTATACATAATTTCCAGTGCACACTTAAGAGAAAATATTTGCAAAACATAATAGCATGGCATGGTAGCCCATGCCTGTAGTCCCAGCTACAGGTGAGGATAAGGCAGCATGATCTCTTGACCTCACAAGTTTGAGACCAGCCTGGGTTTGAGGCCATCTCAAAACAAAACAATACTGAAAGTCCATTATACATCTATCACAATAGCTCAAAAATGACTTATCAATACCAAATTTTAGAGCAAAACAAATTTTCACGCACTGCTGATGACAGTATAAAGTATAAAATTTCTAGATTTTGATGAAAAAGTGTGGTACTTGGCTATACTTTTTATTTATTTTGAGACAGGGTCTTCCTATGTAGTCGAGACTGGCCTTGAACTCATGGTGACCCTCCTGCCTCAGCCTCCTGAGTGCTGGGATTACAGGCATGCAGCACCACGCCCAGCATGTCTATAAAAATACACATATATCTAACCTATGACCCAACCATTCCATCCTCAGTATTTACTGTAGAAAAAGGAAAATTTAAATAAATCCCTAAAGAGAAGTGTTCAAGGATGGTGACAGCAATTTTATTCTTCATAACAAAAAAACCTGTAAAGAGTCTACCTTCTAATGCAAAGAAGAAATAAACTACTACGGAATAATCAATTAAAATGTGATAGCTAACTTTATGTGTCAGCTTGGTTGGGCCATAATATCCAGATATTTGATCAAATGGTATTCTATGAAGGTTTATAGAAAAGTATTTTTAGGATGGGACTTGTTAGCAGACTTAAAGCAAATTGTCCTCCAAAGAGCACAGGGCCTTAGGAAAACAACTGGCATCCCCCGAGAGCCATGGAATTAGGGTAGCAAGCTGTCTTCTTTTTTTTTTTTGGAGACAGTTTCACTATACAGTTCAGGCTGGTGTCAAATTCAGTGATCCTCTTGCCTCAGCCTCCTGAGTGCTGGCATTACGGGTATGCTCCACCATGCCCACCTGTAGCAATCTCTCTTCTTTTTTGGGTGAGGGAGAAGCAACCCCCCACCACCCAAATCTGCCTTTATTGCAAAGGAAAACTTTATTTTGGCTATTAAAAAATAACATACATGGCTACACTATCATTACCCAATACCTGTAAAAAATTGAGCAAGTAGTTAACTTTTCTAGTGCTTGTTTTCTCAGACACAAAAACTACCTGTATTTCAGGTCAGCCCTCCTGTTGCCTCTTGTTCTCAGGGCCTCAGATCAATCATAAAACTCCATTTTATAAATATTTTGTCTTATTTAAAATAGTATGTTTGACTCAAGAAGAAAAAGCAAAGTACAAGGCATAGGACAGTTTCCTGCCCTCCCAGGTCAAGAAATTCTCATTTTCTCTGGGTACAACCTCTCGTTCACTATGAAGTATCTTGGCTACTGCAACACAAGTGCGTGCACTGCCCTGAGAATACAGCAAATTCTTAAGCTGCCATCATAAGGCAGGAATTCAGAATTCCATTTCATCTTTACTTTTGAAGGGTTTAAGTGAAGGGAATTACATTCAGGTGCTTTCTGAGAAGACTCCACTACCCACCCCACTGACTTGCTGGTTTCACCTGCAACAGCCACCCAGCTATGTGCTGCAATCTGTCTTCTAACTTAAACTCTTCCTTGAGTCTCCAGATTACTGACCTTCTCTGTAAATCTTGTGTTTGCTAGCATTATGAGCCAATTCCATAAAATACATCAGGTAGTGTCTTATACAGATGTATATGATGCATATATACAGATTGGTAAAGAAAACAATATATTTTATGGAATCCTTAAAATCAGGAACAAGACAATCTGCTCACTTTTACACTGCTATTCAACACTGTACTAAAGTTCTAGCTAGAGCAATTAAGACAGGAATTACAAATTGAAGCCATTCAAATTGCAAATAAGTAAATGATCTGATGATGTATGCTCATATATATCTTCCCAAAACTCCAAAATAAAGATATCAGAGAAAATAAATTCACAAACAGATAGGGCATACAAAATCAACTATCCACATATGTCAGCAATAAACAATTCGGGGGGTGCTGATATACACCTCTGATCCCAGCTACTTGAGAAACTGAGGCAGGAGGATCCCAAGTTTGAGCCCAGGATGAGTAGCTTAGAAAGACCCTGTCTCAAAATAAGGAATGGGGATATAGCTCAGTGGCACAGCACTTGCTCTAGATGAAGGTCTGGGTTTGGAGAAATGTCAATTTTAGTCCTTTTGCCCATTTGTAAATTTGGGTTGTTTATTTCATTGTCATTCAGTTGCAAGGGCAAAAGGGGGCAGGGACTGATACCCTGAATATTTAAAGAACCCGTATAGCTCAGTAACAAAGGGACAAGCAACCCAATTTTACAAAAGGGTAAAAGGTACAGAATAGACATTTCTCCGAAGAAATACAAATGGCATGTGAAAAATTAATGCTCCACATCATCAGTCTTTTGAGAAATGCAAATCAAAATCTCAGTGGGTATCACTTCACATATAGGGTGACTATAATCAAAATACTAGGATGGGTGGCTGTACATAAAATATAAGGCCACGTTATAGATGTGGGAAAAGTGGAATATACTTAACACTGCTAGTGGGAATGGAAATGGTACAGCACAGAACTGGTAAACACAGAACTGCCACAGGAACATGCAATTCACTGCTAGGTATATGCTCGAAATTGGCAACGAGGACTTATTAGGGTAAAGAAAATAATATCCCAAAGTATGGATGGCTATTTCACATGGTGAGTACTCTGAACCAAAAAACAGAACCAGAACCAAGATCTCTCTGACCTTCAATAAACCCCTTCCTCATCCAAAGTCCAAGAAGCAGCTTTGTCTGAAGGTTTTAAATTGTGTTATATTGAGTAATGTAGTCCATCCTTCCCAAGACATGACTCAAGCTACTATAGCTTTTGAGGTAATAAAAGTGGGATGTATGGGCAAATTGCATAGGGTTAAACAAAGCAGGCAACAGATCTGACCCAGAACTGACCTTAAAATTTCAAATTCATGCCTGTATAATAACTAAAATCTCTAGTGCAGAGTCTCTAACCCTCCTGAAAAAAAATGAATAATTAATAACATTTCTTTTGAGATCTCATAAAGGTGAAATGCTTCCTTTGTTCAGGCTCTTTGTCTATGGAATAGCCAACTTTGGTCTTTACCGAGACTGTCTCTTTTCGGGAGCTGGATGATCAACAGGGCAGCCAGCTGTGCCTTTTCCTATAATAAAGTGGTGTTTTATTCTCACTTTAGAATTAATCCATGTCTCAGTTCCGTCTTTTTTTTTTTTTAATTTTAACCTAGGGCCTTTGTACTAGGCTACATTCTTAGTCCTTTTTTATTTTTTATTTTCAGATAGGGTCTAAATTGCAAAAGGCTGAGCTAGAGTTTGGGTTCCTCCTGCCTCAGTCTCCTACCTCAGAATTTAGAAAGAGGCAGGAAGATTGTGAGTTTGAGACTTGCCTGGGCTATGTAGTGAGATTCTATCTTGAGAAAAAGAAAAGAAAAAGAAAACAAAGAAGGAAGGGAGAAAGGAAGAAAGTCACAGACTCGAGGTTGCTGGGTGGTGGTAATGGCAAACTCTACTCAGGAGGCTGAGGAGAAGAAGAAAAGATGGACAAAGGTTGTTCTACTTTGTTGACAAAAGTCTCCCAAGTAAATGTCACTTATCTGTCTGGGCCAGGTGTCAAAACCCCAATTTTTTATTCCTGTGGAAAGGTCTTTCCTAAATAGCTAGGGGCTACCAGATAGTAAGCTTCAGCCTGCATGCACTGTTTAACCAATGAAATGACTGTAAATTTCTTTCCACAGATGGATTGCTTTGTTTTTCACAGAGATACACTTTCTCTCTGAATAACCAACTCAAAATATAATACAAAAATATATTTAAGGTGGGATATTTTGATATTTTACAATTCTTATTTTTTATTAAAATATTTGGCCTCTTACCTTTTGTTCTAGAAACAGATCTAGAACAGCAACATAACCATAAAGGTGAAAGATAAGTCTTGTGTTATTTATAATAACCACACCTAAACTTGGAAAGCCTCTACATAACCTCAGGATGAGGGCTAGTTGCCAGGGGAACAAACCAAAGGGCGCTCAGAGCGGTGGAATTCACATCCTACCCCTACTTCAGAGAAAGGAAAACAAGTTAAAATATGAGTTAATCACCAAAGATGATGATTTGATCAATGCTATAATGAAACCTCCATAAAATACAAGAGGATTGAGTTTATGGTCTTCAAAGAACAGGAATACATTTATATGCGAAGAGACTGGTATACCCCAATTCCTAGGGGACAGAAGCTTGAGTTAGAGACCTTTACAGATTTCATTATGTATTCTTTTTATCTGAAGAGATTTGTATCCTCTTAGAACATTCTCAGCATCCTTTGCATCTTTTAGAACTTTCTTTTTAATAAACTGATTTCCCTTAATATACTGATCTAACAAATTAATCAAACCAAGGAGGCAGTTGTGGGAAGCCAGATTTATAGCTGATGGGGCAGAACTCTACAACCTAGAATCCTTGGTATCTGAAGTGGTAGACGGTTTTGGACTGAGCCCTCAACCTGTGGGACCTGACACTGTTTCCAGGTAGTGCTAGCACAGAATTGAACTAGAGGACATCAAGGTATCTTTCTGATACCAGAACTGACTGCTTGCTTGATGTATCTAGACACATCTGGTCTAAGAAGTGTGTTGTGACAGTAGGATAGGAGGTCTGGTTTTCTACTCAGCAAGTTCTGTATCTTACTGTTTTTTACTGAAACATCAAGTGTATACTTTAACACTTACAAAATACACTGCTCCAAAGCTTCCATGGCCAATTTCTCTGAGATCTGTGAAGAGCTTCTCTGGATCTTCTTTGAAGAAGAGCTCTGCAATTTCAGGGTCCTTTAGACTGCCAGCTCTGTTAGTTGATGGCATCCTGCTGGGCAGTCAGCTGTCTGATTCTAATTTTAAACTGCTATCCCAATCCTTGGTTCATCTGTATGAATGAAGCCACGTTGGCATAAACTACTGTAAAGACATAAGAAAAGCAGGAAAATTAAAAGCTGCTAAGAATAATTTCCATAAGAGCATTTATTGACAGCATCCACAAAAATTAATAAATTTCACTGAGAGGGCAATATGATCTACTGCTGCAGTAGTTCCTAAGCTTGGCTTATTATCACAACTACCTGTGGCACTTTAAAAAAGAAATTTCTAAGCCAAGCATAGTGGAGCACATCTCTAATCCCACCCCTCTGGAAGGCTGACACAGGAGAATCACAAGTTTGTGCACAGTCAAGGCACAAAGACCCTATCTCAAAGTAAAAAAAATAATAATAATAACTAAATGGGCTAGACACGTAGCTCACTCAGTATGAAAGCCTGGGTTCCCCAGTCTGTCCAGTTAGGACTGGCCACTGAGGAAACACTGTCCTGGTCACCACTGTCCGAGTAGCCATTCTGGTGGCAGTGCCCAGTCCCATCCAGGCATGACCCTGCTTCCCTCACCCTTGCCACTCCACCTGCTGCTCCTGCTGCTCAGAGGGGCACTGTGTTGGGCCGAAGATGGGTCCAGAACCTAAAGTCCAGTCCAGACCCTCCAAGTGGTGACTCCGGTAGAGCACCACCGAGCCATGCGCAGACACTGCTGCCCTCAGAGACACACTCCCCATCCACTACATGGGCAGCTTGGTAGATGGACGCATTATTGACAGTTCTTTGAGAAGAGACCTTCTGGTTATAGAACTTGGCCAAAAGCAGGTGATCTCAGGTCTGGAGCAGGGCCTTCTAGACATGTGTAGGAGAAAAGCGAAGGGCAGTCATCCCTTCTCACTTGGTCTATGGAAAATGGGGATTTCCGCCATCTATCCCAGCGAACGCAGTGGTACAGTATGACCTGCAGCTGACTGCACTATCCGAGCAAAGTATTGGCAAAAGCTCGTGAAGGGCGTTTTGCCTCTGGCAGGCATGGCCATGGTGCTAGCCCTCCTGGGCCTTGCTGGAATCACCTACACAGAAAGGCCAGCCAACCTAAAGTCTCCAAAAAGAAGCTCAAGAGAAATGAAACAAGAGTAAAAAGAAATAATAAATAATAGTAACCAAAAAAAAAAAAAAAAAAAAGCAAACCTGGGTTCAGTTTCCATTACTCCATTACTACCCTCTTTCAAATTGGGGGGGGGGCTTCCTACAATACATCATTTTAAAGTTTTAGATTCTTCTTTATATCCTGAGAAGCATTCAGTGTCATAATGTATTTAAAGATTTATCTAATTCTGATACAGCAAAAGAAATGATACTAGAATAATAATTAAAAACATACTATAATGACAAGCTGTATGCATGGTGTTTTTAGTTACAGGCAGACAGCACTTATTAATGCTCTACATACATAAGGAACACTGGGTGTGGTGGCGCATGCCTGTAATCCCAGCACTCAGGAAGCTGAGGCAGGAAGATCTCTGAGTTTGAGGCCAGCCTGGGGTACAGAGCAAATTCAAGGTCAATTTGAACTACATAGTGAGACCCTGTCTCAAAAAAACAAACATATATAAGGAAATACACAAAAATGCAATTCAGTAAACTTTCTTTTCCTTTTAGATACTGTATGATGATGTGTTAATCAAATATGACAGATATTCCAAAAAAAAGCACAGCAGGAAGAAGTATAAATTTAACATAGACACTGTTCTCTCATGAACCCGATTTACACTAAAATTTGGCCTTTAGCAACTGTGACTTCTTAGATAAGCAGGCATACAGATAATCCATAAATTCCTTGATGATTCTGCTAGCAATTCCTTTGTCAGATTACCCAACTATTAAAATTAATATTACCTGAGAGGCATTAGGACCTGGGTCTAGAAAGTTGAGACCTAGCTATGAATTCCAGAAACACTATTTACAAGCTGTGAATTTAGTAAGTCTCATTTTCCTAATCTGTAAAGTGAAAATAATAACCTACTATTAGTTACGAGGGTTAAAAGAGTTAATAAATGTAAGCACAGACCAGTTCTCTGGCATAGTAAGCACTGTGATAAATGTTAGCTATTTTCTTCCAATCTGCTTATTATTTTAGCAATTAAAACAATGAAATTTACTCTATTAGAATTCTAAAGAAAACAAAGCTTCATCTAATTCTTCTTATGCCTTCTATATGACTTTTAAACAGGCCTTTTTTTTAAAACAAGGGAAGGTTTATCTAGCTCACAGTTTGTAGAGGTTTCAGTCCATAATCAACTGGCTCTAAGGCAGGGGTCACATGGCAGAGGGCCAACAGTTTGTGGCAGCAGAAGACAGCAAAAGCAACAGGGGAGAGCAAGCCAGGTCCCACTTTTAGTGAAATAACAAAATCAATTCTCTCTCTCTCTCTCTCTCTTTCTTTTTTTCTATTTCTTCTTCCCTCCTTCCCTCTTTTGTCCCTTCTCTTTCCTTCCAGTAGAGGACTGAACTCAGGGCCTTCACACTGAGCCACACCCCAGCTTTTTAACGTTTTATTTTGACATAAGATCTCATTAAGCTACTAAATTGCCCAGGCTGGGCTCAAACTTGCAATCCTCCTGCCTCAGACTCTCAGAGTGCTGGGATTACAAGTAGGCACCACCACACCTCCAACTTCAATTTTTGCTGCAAAGCTTCTTCATAACCATATAAAACAGATTTATGTCTTTTGTACCTCTCCAAAGTAAAACTATACTGCAATAAAAAGGTATTAACTAGAAGCCCAGCATGGCAGTCATCCCTGTAATTCCAAATAGGAGGATTATGAGTTGGAGGCCAGCTTGAGCAACTAAGCAAGACCTTGTCACAAAATAAAAAGAGCTGAGGATGTAATTCAGAGGGAGAACACCTACCTGCTTGGCATGTGTGGCATGTATAAGGCCCTGGGTTCAATCTGCAGCACCCCCCCAAAAAAAACGGCAGTATAAATTAAGTTGTACTGTATTTCTAATATATACTCAAGGCTGCCCCACATACTTTTAATCAATTTCACTGCTCTGGAAATTCCCTAGAACAAAAAGTATCCGCCAGGATACAAGTCAGTGGCACAAGTACCTGCCTGGCAGACGCAAGGTCCTGAGTTCAATTCCCAGTACAAAAAAAAAAAAAACCAAAACATAACAAAGAGTATCAATTACATTTCTCTTAAGATATTGTGAACACAGGGGCCAGGGATATAGCTTAGTGGCAAAGCACCTGCCTAGTAAGCACGAGGTCATGAGTTTGGTTCCCAATACCACCACCACCACCAAAAAAAAAAAAGATATTGTGAACACAGGCAACTCTCTTAACTTCTTACCCCTAAAATGAAAAGGCTGAATTAAATCCCACTGAAATATTAATATTTAAGGGATATTTAGCATTTGGTAGTATACTAGCCTAACATACCCATTTGATTCCCTAACAGGAAAAAAATTTTGGTTTTGTTTGTTTGTTTGTTTTTTGTCTTTTTGAGACAAGGTCTCACTATGAAGTTCAGGCTGGCCTTGAGCTTACTTTGTAGCCCAGGCTGGTCTAAAACTACCAATGCTCCCCTCTTGCCTCAGCCTCCCAAGTGCTGGGATTATAGGCATGTGCTACCACATCCAGCTCAGGAAAAAAATTTTTAAGTGTTAATAATGAATCAACCTGCAAAAATATTTTTTAAAGCAAGGTCAGTGTTATAATCTTATTTAAGGTTTCTGAGTGATCAAGTTTTAGTAGTATTACAAGAATAATTTTACATTAAAGATTTTTAACTAGTTCCAGACTTGCATCTTGTCTTATCTGCCTAAAAAACCGTTACTCAAAATTTTGAGTTTTAGAACAAACGTCAAATGTTCATAAAAATTTAGCCCTATTTGAAAGAGTTGAACAATTTTGTACTTCAAAATATCCTAGTGTTGACCATACTGCACTTTTCTACTCACCCACAGGTGTGATGTGTCTCCATTTTTTATATAACCTCCATAAAATTTTAATTTACAAGTGCACCAGACGTACAAATATGATAAATGAAAAATACAACTACATGAATACTAAGGAAAATATGAGAATACATTTCTCTGTAAGCGGAAAATGTTGAGGAAACTTTAAAATCCAAAATAGTAAGAAAAGGGCTGGGGATATAGCTCAGTGGCACAAGTGCCTGCTTGGAAAGCACAAGGTCCTGAGTTTGATTCCTGGTACAAAAAAAAAAAAAAAAAGACCACAACAGTCTCATTATGTTGCACAAGCTGGCCTCAAACTCACAGCCCTCTTCCCTCAGCCTACCAAGCAGCTCAGGTTATAGGCCTGTACCATCTGGCTGAAACAGACTGCTACTTATACACAAACATACATAACACATATTTGGCTAAAAAATACTCTTATTTTTACACACATACATATACATACACCCACATATATGTGCACATATATACCTCAATATATCTGACAATATAGAAAAGAGAACTTAGAGCAGGGAGTGTAGCTTGGTGGTGGTGCTTGCCCAGCACACAAGAGGCCCAAGGGTTGCGCCTCAGCACCACAAAAAGGAAAAATTGGGGAGAACATTCTCAGCGAGGGGCCATACAACAATCAGGAATCGGAGCATATCTGGTCCTTGAGCCAATTTGGCAACCCCTGACCTATACAATAGAGAGTTAAATGCAGTTGTTACAAGGATTTTCACTTTTTCTTTATATTTCTAACAGTATGTGAAGCGTATAAATTGGGTTGATATTAATGTGATTTTTAAAAAATTGTCAATTACAACAGAATATTTCCAATATGGTATCATTTTGTCCTATAATTTCAATTTGAATGCACTAAGAAAATTAGCAAGTCAGCACAGAGGTAAATATCTAAAGCCATTCAGGTTTAATAGAAACATTTATTTCTAATCAAAATAATTTAATCTCAACCCTAGGTTCACAATATTAACCCGCTGTGTGGTAGGTTGTACAAAACTCAAGATAGTTTTGATTAAGTGCCAAAAATTCAAGAGGGAAAATAGTTAAGTCCAAAAATTAGTTGTGCTATCCGTTAATACACAAGACTTTTGCATAACGTACCTACCAAAATAATACAATGAATAACAAAAGGCTCCACTGTGGGCCCCGCAGCTGCTCTGCAGTGGGCCCCACGGCTGCTCCTCTGCTGCTCCGCAGTGGGCCCGGTGGCTGCTCCGCTGAGGGCCCCGCTCAGGGCATCTCATGGTCTGGACCCGCCCCCACCCATAGCATGATGACAGGGTGGAGCCAAGCGGTCCGCTGTGAGCATATGTGCTTTCCCACCTCTGACCATGGCAGTTTGTATACACCCATGTATGTTATAGTATAGTCTGAGGCAGCTATATCTCTTCCCAAGGCAAGAGTCCAAGGATATAGATAAACCCAGGAGTACAGTTATTATCACAGGGAAGATGACTGATTGAGTGGTAGGGCAACGGAAATGAGGGAGGATAAAAATTGAATGATCCAATGGGCCATCATCTGTGTAACTGAGTAACAAAGGTGAAGGTAACATTAGGTAGGACAGCATCCAGAGCTAATTCCCTTCTATGTTCTCTATAATTCTGTATTTCATCAGTCGTTTTTGTATTAACAGAAGTGAAGATAACTTTATATTATACAGCATCCCATGCAAATTCCTTACTATGTTCTCTATAATTTGGTATTTCCTTTAATGTTTTTGTGTTAACTAATGTGAAGATAACTATGTAATACAACATCCAGTTCTAATTCCCTATTATATTCTGTATAACTTTGTATTTTCTGTATTGTTTATGGCTTTTCTGGTTCATATGTCTCCATTCTTTTGTCTTTAAAATAAAATTTAAAATTAAAAATAAAAGGCTTTTACATCATACATGATAAGCTTTACAAATTAATCCAAGTAAGCCTTTTTTCTTTTTGATGCCTATTTCACACATCTTAACCAACTCAACTTCAGATACTGAATTAGTTCTTTGTTCAACTTCAAAAATATTCTTACCTTTAATATTTGCAAGTAATTCAGAGTCTAACTTTTCAGGCCTTTCTAAATTGGCACAAACTCTTCAAATAAATAAGCAAGCAGTGAGTGACTTCTGTCAACGCTCAAGAGCCAAGGAAAAATCACTCAAAATCTTTTTTTAATTGACTATTGATATCACTCCTAATACCCTCAACTCTTTGAACAGCTCTTGTAAATAAAAGGTTTACTGTTGTTACCAGTTTATTTTCTTTTTTTTTTTTTTTTTTTGGCGGTACTGGGGATCGAACTCAGGACCCTGCACTTGCTAGGTAGGCGCTTATTCCACTGAGCTATATCCCCAGCCCTTATTTTCTATAAATATATTTTTCCACTGCCACAACTAAATATGATCTCATTTACACATCATCAGTAAATGACTTTCCTTGCTTGGCTAACATACGAGTTAGTACAAAACTTGCTTTACTCACAGCCTCATTTTCAAATTTTATTGTAAAGAAATTTTGCTATAATGACACAATCAATTTTAAATTTTTCTGACCATCACTTTCTAGTCAATTAATTATATTGCAATAGGAGCCCAGTGTGGTGGCACATGCCTGTAATTCCAGCGGTTGGGAGGCTGAGGCAGGAGGATCACCTTGAGTTTGAGGCCAGCCTGAACTACCCCTGTCTCTAAAAGGAAAACAAAAACATTGTGATAGGGTTTAGTCTAGAAATATCTATATATATTACCCTCTTTTGGGTAAACTAGTGTCATGGTATAATATACAAAACATTTTCCCATCTAATTTGATAACAAAATGATCCACACGCTGGGTGTGGTGGCACACACCTGTAATCCCAACGCTCAGGAGGTTGAAGCAGAAGGATGGCTGCAAGCTCAAGCCCACCTGGGCTTTGAATAGTGAGTTCAAAGCTAGCCTGAACTACATCCTGAAACCCTATCTCAAAAACCAAACAAAACAAACCCCAAAATGATCCACATACTACTAGAACCACATACTACTGGGATTTTAAAACCATGACATTAGTAGTCCACTTTATTTGTTTTGACATATGTGCTGGTAATTAAAAGAAATAAAATGTCACAGCTCAGTGCTAAGTGTTAAGGTATAATTGCATTAGTGCAATTTGTAGTGTGCCAAGCTGTGGTGTTAGGGATGAAAAAAAAAATCATGTATATAGTCTCTACTATATTACAACTACTGAGTTTTGTTATTTTGGTACAAAGACATATATTGACACTATACAAATGAATAAACTGTGTTCCAATGAAACTTTACTGCTAACCTGAATTTAATACAGTTTTCATGAGCTACAACGTACTATTCTTTTGATTTTTTCCAACCATTTAAAAATATGACACTCGGGAGGCTGAGGCAGGAGGCTTACTGAGAGTTCAAGGCCAGCCTGGGCCACAAAGTGAGTTCAAGGTCAGCCTGAACTGCATAGTGAAACCTTGTCTCCAAAAGACAGAGAGAAAAGAGGGAGAGGGGAGCGGAGGGGATGGGGAAAAAAGAGAAGAGAAGAGAAGAGAAGAGAAGAGAAGAGAAGAGAAGAGAAGAGAGAAAAGGCATGGTGTGCATCCTTTTAATCCCTGCACTCAAGAGGCTGAGGTAGGAAGATTGATGCAAATTAAAGGCCAGCTTGGGCTACAAAGTAAATTCAAGGCCAGCCTGCACTACAAAGTGAGACCCTGTCTCAAAAGCAAAACAAAACAAAAAACATTCTTTGCTAGAGACCATCCGAAAGTCAGATAGTAGAGATTTATGTACCTGTTGAAAGAGGAATATCTCTACCTTGTGCTATGGATTAATCTGCAGTTTATATTTCTGTGAAAAATACAGCAAAGCACAGGACACTGTATATAATATGCTACCCTTTAAGGGGAGAGAATGTGAAAAAAGGATGAAAAGATAAATAAAACCCCACTTCAAGCAGTTACCTATGGAGAAAGGAGACAGAGTGGATAGACAGGAATAATAACTACATTTCTGAATGTACGATGTATTAAAAACCTGACCTTTTAATATCTTTATAAGATCAAAAGATGTAAACAAAATGAACAATCCCTAAAAGTCCAAAACAAATTAAAACAAACAACCCAAACTATATTAAATTGGTGGTTTAACGATACAGCGAGGCATTATTTCAGCTTTTAAGCCTGTTTTTCCTATCTGTTACTACTAGGGTACAACCTAAGGGGGGGGGGACACACCAAATCTTAAGCTATTTCAATCATCTTATTGTTAGTAATAATCATTATACACAACCATTCTACAAGAAATGAGTATGTCACAAGGAGCCAAGATAAACAGCTGGCCATAGTGGCACACACCTGTAATTCCAGCACTCTGTAGGCTGTGGGAGGAGGATAGCAAAAAAAAAGTACCATGCCAGCCATTGCCATATAGTGAGACCCTGGCTCAAAACACCACACAAATGAGCCCAAAAGTAAAAAACAAATATAAAATTACACAAGTAAAAACCATGCAATAATGTAAAGTTTAAAATGTCAGTGAGAAATCTGTCTTTCTGATCAGAGGAACTGAGAAAAGGGGCCACTAAAAACAGGAGTACAAGAGAAATAGCTAGAAATGAGATTCTATAATCCTGCAAATAAACCAACATAAATACTGACTTATGAATACATTCATACAACAAACTCAAACTAGCATAGCAAAGTGCTTGAGAACTGCAGCATAAACCCTAAACTACCTGAGTGAAGCCAGGGTAGTGGCACATGCCTATAATCTCAGCACCTGCACTATATAGTGGATTCAAGGACAGCCTGAGCTACACAGTAAGACTCTTGTCTCAAAAAACAAAAACAAAAACAAACTACCTGACAGACATGTGCATACACAAAGAAAGGAAGAAAGTTTTGAAAACTGAGCTTTTATTAGAACTACCACCCACAGAAAATAAAACAGATCTTGTCACACAAGCTATCTAAACTTGTTTAAATGCTAAAATGGAAGAACATTTTCCAAACGCTATTAATAGTGGCATATAAACCGGGTGTGTTGGCTCATGCCTGTAATCCCAGCACTCTGGAGGCTGAGGCAGGAGGATCGGTGTGAATTAGAGATCAGCCTGGGGTACAAAGTGAGCTCAAGGCCAGCCTGAACTGCATGGTGAGACCCTGTCTCAAAAAGACCAAAAAAAAAAAAAAAAAAGGAAACGGATAAGGCAGAGAGACAGGAAAGGGAAAGGGGATGAAAAAAAGGAATTAAGATGTATTATGTACATGTACCAATTCCTCATAAGGAATGTAAACATGTACTAAAAAATGTACTAATAAAACTTTTTTTAATATATGGGTTTGAGTATTAGTATGCATTTGATTATATATGCATAGATTGTCATTGGAATACTATTACAGTAAATATATAGTATTATTTGCCTCCAGGGAAAGGTACTGAACCTACAAGGGCCAACACAAGCATAGTTTCAAAGTTAAACTACCTGAGACAGAATTCTAGCCTCTGCTTACTAAAAGTATAATTTGGGCAAGTCACTTAACCTATGACTCAATTTGCTTATATGTAAAATGGTCTAACACTATACTTGGGGTTGTGAGCACTATTAAGAAGTATTCTATCACATGGATATACCACAAGAAGTGTTTTCCCAGAAAACTGAAACTGCATTATTTTGTGCTGCTGGTAAGCTAGAAAGATAAAGTGGGATTGCTTTGTTTTGTCACTGTTGTTTCCCTCAATGCTGAGGATTGAATCCAGGGCTTCACGCATGCTAGGTAAGCACTCTACTACTGAACTACATTCCTACTGTTACTATTTTTTATTTTGAGACAGGGTCTCACTAAAGTTGTCCAGGCTGGCCTCAAAGTTGGGATCCTCTTGTCTAAGCTTGCTAAATAAATAAGATTATAGTCACAATGCCTAAGAAATTTTCTTAGCAATACTGTTCTATTTATGGTGAAATCTCCTTTCACAGTCAAGAAAGTCCCTTGTTCTATTATTCAACACTATCCCAAAAGTACCAGCTTTGTTAATATGTATCATAATACATAAAGCATTTTTAGAAGCCAATAACAAGAACAAAAAAGTAGTTTCCACAAATAATTCACTCAATAAACATAAAAATATGGTAGTTGTGCAGAGATTTTAAAAAGGAGAATACATTTTTAAAAGAAAGCTACCCATAAAAAGAGAAAACTTGAGAGTACCTAGTTTCTCCTAGCCTCTTAGAACAAAGCACTGTCAACTTTTCAATTTTTTAGGTGAGAAAAAGCACCTTTGACTATTACCAGTGGAGAGAAAATTTAATACAAATGCATATAGAAGAATGTGGCCATTTATGACAAAATTGCAGGTACAGTACTTTACAGTACTTTCACCCTTTAACAATCCCACCTCTAAGAATATAATGTTACATTTGTCACTTTATATTAAATTTCTATATGTATTTTCAGAGCTTAGACCCAACAGTTGTGTACTACATAGTCTCTCCATACTTATTTGTACACTGAATGATTGTACATTGTAATGTATAATTTATGTATGTTCATTCTTTTTTTTCTGGTACCGGGAATCACGTATGCTTATTCTTTATATTATTTCGTACTACACATCTATAGGTATAAATGTCATATGCAGCACTACTTAATAAAAGATTATCAAAACACACACAAGAAAACTCAAAACTACAAGTTCTTGTAAAGATTAACAAAACTGACAAACTTTTTAACTATCCAAAAAAAGAGAAGGAAGACTCAAATTACTCAAACCAGCAGTGAAAACAGGCATATTAGCACCAAACTTACAAAACTAAAATGAATATCAGGGGCTGGGGATATAGCTCAGTGGAGTAAGCGCCTGCCTGGCAAGTGCAGGGTCCTGAGTTCAATCCCCAGTACCGCCAAAAAAAATAAAATAAAATAAAATAAAATAAAATAAAATAAAATGAATATCAGAATAGCATAAACAACTAATAAACTAGAAATCCTAGATGAAATGTTTAACTTCCCAAAATAACACAAACTATCAAAACTTAAGAAAACAGATAATCTCAACAGAATGATAACAAGAGACTGATAAATCAGCAAACAAAAACTTTCAGTAAGAAAAGCCTAAGACCAAACAGCTTCACTTGTGACTTCTAACAAATATTTAAAGAATTAACACCAAATCTTTTGTTTCATTTTTTTGAGACTCGCTATGTAGTACAGGCTGGTGAACTCACATCTATCCTCCAGCTTCAGCCTCCCAAGTGCTGGGTTACAGGCAACACTACATCTTTTTACAAAGCCAGAACTACCTTAATTCTGAAGCCATACAAAGACAACAAAAGAAAATTTCAAAAAATAAAATTGCAAACCAACATCTCCTATGAATATAGGGCCTACTGCCATACCACCTTGAAGGGGCCCTATATCTCATCTTACGAATAGAGATACAAAAATCTTCAATCAAATGTTACCAAACTGAATCCAGGAGCATGTTAAAAGGATTACAGCCAGGTGCAGTGGTGCACGCATGACTGTAATCCCAGCACTCAGAAGGCTGAGGCAGGAGGATCTTAACAAGTTCAAGACCAGCCCAGGCTACAAAGTGAGCTCAAGGCCAGCCTAAACTGCATAAGGACACCCTGTTTCAAAAAGACAAAAAATAAATAATAAAATAATTTTAACTGGGAGTGGAGGGGAACACTTATAGTACCACTATTCTGAAGAGCCTCAGCAATTTAGAGACTTTGTGATAACTTGTCTCAAAATTGTAGAAAGAAGAAACTGGGTCCTGGGTTCAGAACATCCACAGTACTCTGGGGGGAGCAGAAATAGTGTGTGTGTGTGTGTGTGTGTGTGTGTGTGTGTGTGTAACCATTATTTCCATGTAGGTTTCATTGAAAATTTTAAATTTAGAATTTCTTTTACATATTGTCTCAATTACTTGAGTCACACTGAATAACATTACGTTACATATATTACAAAGTAAAACTTTCCTCTAAGTTAGCTATGATCTAACTTGAATTACACTGAATAATATTACGTTACATGTATTAGAAAGTAAAACTTTCCTGTTAGCTATGATCTATATAATAGAATTTAAATCATTAACTATGCAGTGAACAAAGTGTCAAATATTGTACACTACTTTGTACATAAGTGCTGCTATAACATTTATTTGAAAAGCAATTTCAGTGTGAGAATTACACATCTACTTATAGTTTCACCCCTGAGAAACAATGCAGATAACTGAATACAGAAACAAGTATATTAACTATCTGTTCTTTTCTGGTGTTTTGATATTCTGCCATCTGCAGCCTGCTAATCTGGAGAGACTGTCCTTCCCGAGGTTAGTCAATTCTTAGGATTAACAAGAATGTACCGGTGCACACACCTCTCAGTAGTAAACCCAACAATCCAAAGCTCATATTCCCTAAGTACTTCCCTTTATTGCCTCTGACAAAAGTGGCCAGTACCGTATTCATTCCTTTTCCTTAATCACTTCAAAGTCAGGTACCAGAACAACCAGAACAACTCACATTCCACTGAGATTACTGAAATGAGCCAACATTTGTCCTGCTTTACCTGCCTTGCCTATTACTTACTACAGAAACCACAAAAAGGCTCTTGCCACATTTTCCTTCAGCCCCTTCTGCCTCTGATCTTAGTGTTTTCCCACGTGGTCCTACACAACATGGTATGTATGCCCCCTCTAGAACTGTAACAAACTACCTTTCAGTGGCAGTCTCTCCTGATTTGGTGGCCTCATCATACCAGACACGGTAATGGTAAAACGTACCTTTTAACACACCAACCCAAATAAAAGATGTACATGTACCTTAAACATATCATCAGCCACCTTAGTTCACTGCATGTTACATATACTTATTCATATCTATGTTACAATTTTTATCTGAGTTCAGAAACCTGTCTTCTATCACTTCACCATAATTCCTAAGTCACAACCTTCCTATATTCACTTTCTTAATGTGTCTTTGAAAGTGCAATGTCTGTTGCAATGCTTACATACTTGCTAGTCATTTAACATGTGTAAAACCATGCTTCCATTTTTATTATGTTCTTATAATAAAAAATTATTATCATTGAGGAAATTTCTGAGTGTTGTACTCCTAATTCTTTTCTTCCTTGTGAGCCCTGTATAATTTCAAAAACCACAGTCATGCTGAGTGTGGTGGCACACACCTATAATCCCAGCACTCGGGAGGCTGAGGCAGGAGGATCATTGTGGGTTCCAGACCAGCCCAAGGTACAAAGTGAGCTCAAGGCCAGCCTGAACTGCAGAGTGAGACCCTGTCTCAAAAAAGAAAAAAACACCCCACATACTCATTTTTAGGATTAGGTATGTTCAAAAATGGCAGAACTGTCTGTACTTATTTGTAAATGTCACTACTATTCTGTAATAGACATAGTGATATTATAAACTGTGTATTTTTCTTCCAATTATATTGTAAATTCGTTAATAGACATCAATCACCAGCTTCTCTGGAATATAATAATAAGTATCTATTTGCTACTAAATCTAAATAAAATGTTCAATATCCTCTTATTTTTTGGTGCTGGGAACTAAATCCGTTCTTTTAAATCAGGTTCAGTGAGGTAATAAATATTTAATAAAATTCATTTTTTAAAGTTTGGTTTTGATACATGTATATACAGCATTAATACTACTATGACAAGAAAATAATTTCTATTACCAGAAAAGCTTCTATAGCCTTTGACTCAATTCCTGTCTCTGTAATTTTGTCTTTTCTAAAACTTCATATAAATGGACCACTATGCCTTGTAGTCTTTAGTGGCTGGGGTTTTTTTTTCACTTAAAGCTTTCTGAGATTCATCTAAGTTATTGCTGAATACAATAGTTTGTTTTTGTTGGTGGTAGTGGTTTTTTACTTATTTATTTATTTATTTTTGGTCTTTTTGAGACAAGATCTTATGCAGTTCATGCTGGCCTTGAATTTACTTTGTAGCCCAGGCTGGTCTCAAACTTGCAACATCCACCTGCCTCAGCCTTACAGGCGTGCACCACCATACCTAGCCATGAATACAATACATTTTGTTTATTCACCATTCACCAGTTGGTAGTCATTTAAGTAGTTTCTAATTTGGGGCTAATCTGAATAATCTGATATGACTATTAATTTGTGCAGAGGTCTTTTGTTAGCAGATGCGTCTTCAACTGTCTTAGGTAAATTCCTAGAAATGGATTTTAAGTTAATGTACATTTAACTCATTTTCTTTTTTTCCCTCAACATTGTGCAAAAACTTAAATATGCAAATGTTAAACTTTTCAAGCTCATGAAGATAATTTTCTTTTTTCTTTTTCTTTTTTGGTACCAGGAATCTAACTCAGGACTTTGGGCTTGCCAGGCAGGAACTGTGCCACTTATTCTATATCCCTAGCCCTAAAGGTCATTTTCTGAAAGACAAACTGAGCTGGCTGTGTTGGTGTCAGCCTGTGATCGCAGCTACTCAGGAGGCAGAAGGAGGTTTCCAAGTTTGGGCCCAGAGTGGGTAACTTAGCAAGACCTTACCTTAAGATAAAAAGGGCTGGGGATTGCAGCTCAGTGGCAGACAAGCTCCAGGTTCAATCCCCAGTGTCAAGACACACAAAGAAGAAAAAAAAAGGGAAGAAAAGGGGAAGTAAAAGAAAGTCTGCTGAAATATAATGACATCTCCACAGTTGGAAATTTACGAAGACTATCCAAGTGTTTATCTTCACATTTAACTCTTCTTTTTTGCAGGGGCACAGTGTGAGACAGGGTTTCACTATGTAGCTCAGACTGGCCTTAAACTCACCATGTAGTCCAGGCTGGCCTTGAACTCCTGGCGATCCTCCTGCCTGGGCCTCTTGACTTTCTAAGATTTAAAAAAAAAAAACAAACCCTAGCAGTTTCTCCTGATCTGGTAGCATCATCATACTTGAATTACCAAACCTTCCTACCAACAGATGTAGATGTTTCCATCTATACCTTCAACGTATGGTGTTTGTAATCAGTCTTTTTTCTACTTAAGATGAATAGGCCAAAACTTCACTCTAATCTAAGGTCCCAAAAATTGAAAGGAACCATGGAGTAAATCCGATACTTTCAGCTAAGAAAACAACAGACAAGAAATAAGTTGGGGAATTGATAAATAGTTAAATCTTAGAAGTGGCCCATATGTTCATCAACAAACAAATGAATAAAGAAAATGTAGTTAGTTGCACAAAATGGAGTACTATTCTCCCCTAAAAAGATAAACTTGAGGGCTAGGGATATAGCTCAGTGGAATAAGTGCCTGCCTAGCAAGTGCAAGGTTAATCCCTGGTACTACAAAGAAAAAAAAAAAAAAAAGATAAATGAGTCATTTGTAGGAAAATGAATGCACTTTGAGATCTTAGTGTTAAGTGAAATAAATCAGACACACAAGCTTGAATTATCACATTGTTTCTCTTATATGAGAAACCTAGAGTAAAAAGAAAGGAAGGGTAGATTATAGGAGGTAGGGAGGTAAGATTAGTTTTAAAGAAAGGGGAAGGGAGTTTAAGAGCTGGGGGAAGGGTTAAGAAACAGGAAGAAAAAGGGAATTGGGGTATCTTATATACATGTACCAACTCCACACATGGACTACAAACATGTACTTGTGTAGAATGCATGAGCTCCTGGGTTCAACTGCCAGTACTACAAACAATATCTAAACACTGATTTCTAAGACAAGTCTCTCTCTTCAGTTGTTTCCTTTTAATAAGGTCACATAATACCTCTACTTTTCCATTCTTCCATCGTTTAATAATATAATCACTGTGTGTGGGGAGAGCAAGCTACAAGAGAGTTACAATAATATAAAAAATTCTTTCACTGTCTTTTTCATACACATACCATTTCATGAATGCTTCTGTTTGCAGACAATTTGGTTCACTAACAGAAGCATTTGGCAAAATTTTCTGTTTGCAAATTCTGCACCAGGGGACAAACATGAACATGGACATCTTTCTCACACAAACACAAATGGTTATCCTCCCCAAAATCATAGAACAAATTAAATCCATAAACAAATTCTGGGCATGGTGGCGCACTTCTCTAATCCCAGCACTGGGGAGGCACAGGCAGGATTGCCATGAGTTCAAGGCCAACCAGAACTACATAGTAAGACCCTGTCTCAAAAAGACAAAAAATAAATATAAATAAAGTTTTTTTTTGTTTTTGAAGGTACCACTACATTCTTACACAGATTGATGAATTTAATCAGAAATAAAAACTGCAAAAAATTATTTGAATGCTTTTCTGGTTTTTTTTTTTGGGGTTTTGTCTTGCTTTTCTTATGTCATAATGGGAAAGAATTCTAAAAGAAAAGACTAGCTCACGCTTATGTAAATTTTAAAATATTTCTGGGTTGATTGAGAATGGTGGTGCTAAAATTTTTTAAAAAAAAAAAAAAAAAAAAAAAAAAAAGAGAATGGTGGTGCATGCCTATAACCCCAGCACACAAGAGACTGAGGCAGGAGTTCAAGTGTAAGGCCAGCCTGCAGTATACAGTAGAAAGAGGAGGAGAAGAGGAGGAGAAGGGAAGGAAGGGGAGGGGAGGAAAGAAGGGAGGGAGGGAGGGAGGAAGAGAAAGAAGATAGGGAGAGGGACAGAGAGAGAGAGAGAAATGGAAGGAAGGAAAGAAGGAAGGAAGGAAGGAAGGAAGGGAGGGAGAAATAGAGAGATACTGCCAGGCATGGTGGCACATGCCTGTAATCCCAGCACTGAGGGATGAGACAGGAGGATCCACAAATTCAAGGTCTGCCCTAGCTACATACTGAGTTCAAGGCCAGCCTGAACCACACATGGAGACTCTCTTAAAAATACTTTTTTTTGGTCAGGCATGGTGGCACATACCTGTAGTCCCAGCACTCAAGCTGAGGCAGGAGGATCATTGCGAGTTCGAGACCAGCCTGTGCTACAAAGTGAGCTTAAGGCCAGCCTGAACTGCATAGCAAGACCCTGCCTCAAAAAGACAAAAAAAAAAAATTTTTTTTTAAATATGAATTCACCAAAAATCATTGTTAAAAACAGACAGACCAGTTTGCCTATAATCCCAGCACTCAGGAAGCTGAGGAAGAAGGACCTCAAATTGAAGACTAGCCTGGGAAACTCAGCAAGACCCTGTCTGAAAATGGGATGTAGTTCAATGGTAGAGTTTTAGATCCTGGATACAATCCCAACCACTACAAAAATATAAATAACAGCTGTATATATTTTAGAGTAAGCCCTTTTTTTCACTGGTCTTTTCTCAGGGTGTATTCCTAGTTGTGTCATTTTCTAAAGGAGAAGCATCCTAATGTACCTGTACATATACATGTACCAACTCAACACAAGGAAATGTAAACATTATGTATTATGAACATGTACTAATAAAAACCACTTCTAACCCAAAATATCCTACTTACTCAGACCAATCTTCTTTTTGAGGGTCCTATACAAAATAAAATATGCCACTCTAATGTGTCCAATTCAGCAATCTAGAAATTTTAAAGTTCTTTTTTGACATCTCCCTTTCCCTCACTCAACCCAATCCATCACCATGTCTCATAGTTCGTCCTAAATTTTTCTCAACTTGGACCACTTTCTTCCATCACTACAATCACCTCTTTATTTTTAAGTTACCACTTTATCTCACTTGGGCTACTTACTGTAAAAATCTCCTAAATGGTTTCCCTGCATACACTCTTGGTGTCCCTCCAATCCATTTGTCTATTACAATGAGAATGATCTCTAAAAAGGCAAATTGGATGTCATTCCCTTTGTTTAAAAGCATTCAAAGCCTTCACATTGCACTTTGATTGAAACAAAAATCCTTCATTGAAATCCTACGAGTTGTATGTTTAGACCCTACCTATATCTTTAGTTGCACCTAAGTCAGAAGTTTTTCATCAAACTCCCTCCTCCTTCTATAAAGCCTTTAACACATAGCACTTAACAACACTAATTAAGAATTGTATTATCTACCATATGCTGATTCATTTTCAAGAAAAGATTTCTTAGAAAATTTTTAAGTTAGTGGTTAACTTTTTTTGAGGACTTATTTTTAGGTAGAGCTAAGGGGGAAAAACAAAAGTAAGTCACATTAACTAATTCTACATACAATATACAAAATATAAGTCTACATCTAATATTCTGTGTAACTATGGGCAAATTTTAATTCTCTGATTTTAGTTTTTTTATCTCTAAAACGGGAAATAAATAATTATGTCATGGAAGTTTTGTGAAGTTAAATGAAATATACGTAAAGAAACAGTATTTCATGTGAAACTTTTCACTTCTTTCAATTTCTGGTTATTATCTCCACTGAAAAACTTTCCTCAACTCAACGTCTTCCAGGCACAATTAACTCATGTGTGTGCATGCACACAGGCACGCTCTACTCCCATAAGAATTGCTTATAGTCAATTGACACCTACATGATCTCACTGTACTAAATTTTTTGTACATCTATCTTACCTATCACTGGATTAGAATAATAAAAGTTAACAATTATTAAATTTAAGTAGGAAATTGTACAGTATTAATGGTCACTCCAATATTAATTTCAAAGTTTTAAAAAGTCATGAAGTTATTCAATTGAATATTAGATTAAAGTGCTTATAACCCAAGACCACTGACTACTGCTACACTGTGTTCAATAATTTCTGGGTAGGAGAAGCTGAGGATAATATACAACCGTCTTAGAAGTATTTCCAACATGACATTCTCCCTAACAGTGAACTAAATTGGAAGTTAAAAGGAGCAACAATTTAAAATATAATTTAGCCTGTATCACATCATACCAAACCTGAGTATAAGCAGCAAAACATTTTTTTTCAGTACTGAGGACTGAACCCAGGGCTTACACATGCTAGACCAAATGCTCTACAACTCAATTATATCCCTTTCCCTAAACCACTTTAAATTACTTAAGATATATCTGCTCTCACTTATCTCCATGTTTCCCTACACATAGAAATCCACTTTTAAACTGAACTGTTAAGCATCCTGCCCTCCCTAGTGCTTCCAAAAGAAACACAGAAGCTGCAAATATACAGTACGTTACATCACTTCCTTTCAATCACTATACAATTGAATAGATGCCCTCATTAATAAATATTTTTTTTCTTTTTTTCCGGTACCAGGGATCGAACTCAGGACCTTGCGCTTGCCAGGCAAGCGCTTATGCCACTGAGCTATACCCCCAGCCCCAATATTTGGAGAGAAAAAGTCAGAAAAATCAACCCTTGTTTTTTGAGAAAAGACCTCCCTATGTTGCCCAGACAGGCCTTAAACTCTGGGGCTCAGACAATCCTTAAAACCTCTGCTTCCCCAGAACTGGGATTATAGGCCCAACTTAAACCTTAAAATTATTATATGTCAAATTAAAAAAAGAAAAAAAGATGACCAGTGTGGTGATGCACACCTGTATTCTGGGCACTCTGGGAGGCTGAGGTAAAGGATCGCAAGTTCAAAAGAAGGAAACAAAGTGAAATCCTGTGTCAAAATTGAAAAAACAATTTTTTAAAGTGTTGGGAACAAAGCTCAGTGAGTTCTGAGTGCAATCCTCTCTACCGTAAAAAATGACAAAAAGAAAAAAATACAAACCCTATCTTTTTTGGTTCAAATAGAAAAAAGTTTCCTAAGTTTTCTCAAACCTCAATATATAGTTTTTCTTTTATATTAAAGTGAAATTACAGGATAAAAATGAATTTTTTTCTTCCTGTCCATAAGACTGTGTATATTGATTAGATCTTAGAAACAATTTTTCAAAGTAAAAATAGACTCTCAAATTGTAATTTGTGACAATTGTGTGACAGATAGAAATAAGCTCAGAACTTCAGAGATACCTTAGACATCTTTTAAATCAATACGTATGTTAAGGACAAGAATCCAAAGTGCTGAGTGGTTTGTCTAAGTTCACAGAATTGGAACTGTATCTACTAAGTGCCAGGTGGTATCCTCAATTAGATCCTTAAAAAGAGTTTTAGAAAGTAGGTACTCTTACTTTGGGAGAGTGAAGGAATATAACTCACAAGTAAGATAGATATACAAAAATTTAGTACAGTGAGATCATGTAGGTGTTGAGCACAAGCAACTCTTTATAAGTAACATTCTATCATTGTTAACTTCTCAGCTTTCACAAGTGTACCATTTTTATTTGAACTGTTACCATTAGAAGAAGGTAGGTGAAAGATGAGAACTTTGTACTAGCTTTACAATTTGTGAGTCTAAAATTATAAATATGAAAGGTTTATTTGAAAATTTTAAAATTATAAAAGTGATTTCAAATCCAGAATGCTTTCCAAATGCTTGTTTCTATAAAAAACCCAAATACAAAGACATTAAGTTCTATAACTCAGATAACAAAATGTAGGATACCTCCTCTTACAATGACCCCCAACGAAAAATAATTAAAAGAACTCTTTCCTATTTTTGTTTAGTATGAAACAGAACACTCAATTTTTTACTATATTCTAAACATTCTGCTTATTTCTCATAAATGTCTTAAAATAATTATCAACTCAAATTAGGCTCAATTTAAGTAACTTTCCCTGTCATATAGCTGCTATGTAACAACCAGATTTCCACTATACCTCATTGTCAATTTTCTCTAGATTACACAGGCATTTTAGCATCTTTTATGTATGTAAAGAAAGAAGTATTTCTTACTAAATTTTATAGATTTAATATCCACAATATTTTTCACATCAAAACCTTCACTGCCAACCTCACTGTCACTATTTTTTTTAAGGCTCTGTTATCTCTTGTCTGAAAACCTCTCCAACAAGCACTTCAATCTTCAGTTTTTTCTCCTTTAGTCTACTCAGTATACCTATAAAAAACAATTGTATTTTAGCCTTTCAATATCTATTCCTAACTTTTGAATGGTACCAAATTGCTTACTTGGAAATTAATTCTTCTCTGCCTAGGTACTCCTCATAGGAATCAGTACTTTTCTGGAATTCTGATTACTGAGCAAAATAACATGTATGGAAGCTGAGGATATAGCTCAGTGGCATAGCACTTGCCTGGCAAGCACAAGGTGCTGAGCTCCATTCCCAGTACTTAAAAAAAAAGTATGGAAGAAAATGGTTGGTGCTCATTCATCCTAGTGATACCCTGATTAGACTGTCTGTCTACTTTTGATATTGAGATGGTGGGAGTTACCCTACAGTGGCTTAGGGTTGGTGAATAACTTAACAGCCTTACAATAAATTCTTTTTTGCTTAAGATTGTATCACTTTTCTGCTTTCAAAGACCCTAATGAGTATATCACCTCTGATCACATAAGATCTCTAAGGTATTTTGAAACCATTACTCCATCTTCCCACTCACAGTTCATAACACCCCAATTTTATAATCTTTTTCTAGTGTTAATTTTCAGAATTCTGACATAGATCCAACTTACACTGCCAAAACTCATTTTGCACTGATGGTATTATACAATATGTACAGATCAAGTACTCCTTATATGAAATCCTTAGGACCACAAATGTTTTACATTTCAGATTCTTTGGGATTCTGGAATATTAGCACATGTACAATGAGATATTTTGGAGATGGAATCCAAGTTTTAATAACAAACTCATTTATAGCTCATATGTGCTTTAACAAGTTGTATAGGTAATATGATACAATGTTTTTAGTTCATCTGCATTTTGACTGCAATCCATCATATGAAGTCAGTTATGAATTTTCCACTTGCAGCATCATGTCAGTACTCAAAGTTTTGGATTTTGGAGGATTTCAGATTTCCAATTTTCAAACCAAGGATGCTTAAATTTGATGTTATTCACTCATGTTACACTACCCACAAAACCCCACCTGTGTCTATAAGTTTTATCCATTCTATTTAATTGTTCTCTTGAAGGTAAATTATTACTCAATTCCACTAACTGGGATACTGTGGGCATAAAATCCACTTTATTTTATTACATATTCTGTGTTCTTATTTCTATGAGTTCATTCCTTCACTCTCCCAAAGGCAAAGGAGGGAGTGGGAATGTGTCAAGTGAGGGGAAGAAGTGAGGTCATAAGCTCATGTTAAAATATTTTCAAAAGTCTAATGTTTTACATTTGAAATCCAAGTGAATTCTATACCCTAGAGCAGCACTATCCAATAGAACTTTCTGTATTAGTGACAGCGTTCTAAATAAACCTTGTGCTCTTGAGTCCCTATTAAGTGAAATAAATCAGACACATGTGAATACCCCATAGTTTCTCTGATGTGAGAAACCAAGTGTAAATAAGGACCAAAATGTATAATAGGTATTGTGAAATAGAAGGAAAATGTTCAAGTGGGGAGGGGAACAAGTGAGAGGGGAAGAGGAAAGAAAAGGAAAAACTAAAAAAAAAAAAATGAGAAAAGAAGGAAAACAAAGCTTTATAAATGGGGAGTGCAGGAGAATGTGGGGAAAAAGGAAGTTACAGATGTATAGATACAGGTACAAATTCTCTATGACGAATGTGACTGTTATGTGTATTTAAAATGTACTAATAAAATTTAATTTAAAAGTAATTTTTTGGGGCTGGGGATATAGCTCAGTGGAATAAGTGCTTGCCTAGCAAGCGCAGGGTCCTGAGTTCGATCCCCAGTACGGCAAAAAAAAAAAAAAAAGCATATCCATGCATATAAAAGTAATTTTTTTGGTGCTAGAAATTGAACTCAGAATCTTGTGCTTGCCAGGCAGGCACTACACCACTAACCTATATCCCCAGCCCAAATATAAATAAATTTTAAAAATAAAGTTAAATAAATAAATCTTGTGCTGTCCAATACAGTAGTCACTAACCACATGTGGCTACCAAATATTTGAAATGTAAGTGGTGCAACCAAGGAACAGAATTTTATTTAATTTTTATTAAGTTTAAATTAAGTTTATGGTAGGTAATGGCTATAGTACTAGATGGCTCTGCTCTAGGATGTAATTTATTTTTTACTTGACTGTAAAATAATAAGAAAAATATCAAGTTACTTAGGAACTTCCTTTATCTTACTAGGATGCCACACCAGAATAACTGATTGTGAAAATGAAATTAAAATGCTTAACAATATATACAATTTTCCCTTCTATTAAAGGCCTCTTACTCTATTTAACCTCTGATGTAACTTGAAAAAAGGACTGCCACCACAGATATGCAGTTCCATAAGCACAAGACTTGGATAGCAGAGCATAAATTGAATTTTAGCACTAATGCATCTGTTTAGCCAGATGCCCTTGACTTATGACTACACATTTCCACTATATTACATCTTTCCTCTAGCCTTTAACTGTAGCTTAGAATGCCCCCTTTTCACCTGTGGCTCAGCAAATACTTCCTACATGTCCTTCTAGACTAATATATGTATTCTGCTCCCCAAATCCCAATACAGATTTGGAGTCTTTCCTCTGTTTCTGTAACTTAAGAATATCTGCATGCAACAAACTGTTTATTTTTTAAATATTTATTATTTTTGTTAATACTGGTGATTGACCAGGCCCATACACATGCTATGTAAGTACTCTACCACTGAGCCACATCCCTTGTCCTTCCTACCTACCTATCTATCTATCTATCTATCGGACAGATTCTCACTAAGTAGCCCAAGTTGCTCTCAAACTTGTAACCCTCCTGCCTCATCCTCCGGTGTAGATGGGATTATAAGTGTGTGTCATGGCACCTAACTCATACTCGTTTATAATTATTGCTTTTCTCCACTGTTCTCAGGAGAAATACACTTCTTACACATACAGGTCACTTTTTTCATCTTTATATTTTCACTTACTAGACAGTACTTAAAACACAGCAGGTTTCACCTTAATGTAACCATAAATGACACTGATTCTGTCCGATGAAAAACACATTAATGGTAAACTGGGTTGGGGAGATAGAGTGCTTCCCTAGCATCCGTAAGTCCCTTGGTTTGATTCTCAGCATACCAAATTAGATAAACAAACAAACTTTAAATTAGTATTAACCGAATCTAATTTCACTTGGTTTTAGACTATAAGAACAATATTTTGAAATATAAATTTTAATTTGTCAATATCTCCCCAAAGTAAAACTTTTAAAGTGAACAATAAACTGTGTAAGAACTCCCATATAAACCAACACCAATAAATACTTACTAAGAAATTAAATGATCTAGCTTTTATTTATTTTATTTTATTTTTCAGTACCAGGAATTGAACTTGGCCTCACACTTGTCAGGCACATGCTGTGCTGTTGAGCTACATCCCTGGCCCTGATCTAACTTTTAAAACTGTACTGGTAACTACTACCTGCCTTTCATGATGGAGACAAACCAGTATATCTTAATAGTACATTAATCTTTAACACAGGAAAAATAAAAATTGTATAAATAATCTATGGTGAAAAATTACAAGTGCAATAAAAACAAAATATTCAAAACTCTCAACCTATGAAAATTGTTTCCTACTTCAAACTTATTTTATTAAATGGTTAAAAAAAGAAACTAAAGGTCAGCAGTCAATGAAGAAAACTTGTAGCTAAGCATGGTGGCACACACCCATAATCCCAGCATTCTGGGAGGCTGAGGCAGATGGATTACAAATTAAAACCCAGCCTGGCCAATTTACCCATTTAGCAAGACTGTCTCGAAAGAAAGAGTAAAAAGGATTGGGGATGTAACTCAGTGTGAAGGCCTTGGGTTCAATCTCATTACAGCAGTTAAAAAAAAAAAAAAAACTTTGACAGGTAATCTCACACATGACAAAAAATTAGACACTTCCTACTATTGTCCTTATTTTGTCCTTCAGGAAACAAAACTTTCAAAGAAACATATGTAGTCCAGCCAACACCTATACTGTAGCAATCCAGGAGACCTACATGAGTCTAACATTTCTCTCCTTTTTCAGAACAAACGTTACTATGTCTCTACACAGATAAAGATTAAATAACACAGTGTGTGACCTGTAAGTTCTTACTTAGAAGCAACTATGAGACTGCGTGCTACTCAATATGGTCCATAAAAGTTTTCTATCTTCTGGAATTTTCTATAATATACAAATCACATAATAAAAAGTTCAGGTTTTTTTTTTTAATTTATTTTTTGGTCTTTTTGAGACAGGGCTTGCTATGCGGTTCAGGCTGGCCTTCAGCTCGATTTGTAGCCCAGGCTGGTCTCAAACTCACAACCATTCTCCTGCCTCAGCCTCCTCGCCACCTCACCCAGCTCAAGGCTTTTTAAGTGCCAGAAAGGAACACCAATGAGCCACTTAAGCCTCTCAATTGCAACTTTATTCAATCATTTATATTTATTATAATAGTAATTATCCTTATAAAAATAGCTGTTTCCACAAAAGAATTACATGTAATTATTTCAAATAATGCTCTTTTGTTAAAGTAAAATGATGGTGCCTGACTGAAGTACTGAATATACTGATATTTAATTTTACAGTGCTATACACTGATTATAAACTATCCTAATTGGTTCATTTATAAAAATTCCTATAATTTGGGGTGAACTATTCTGTTAAACAGGAATTCCAAAGATATACTTCATTCATCTCAGGACACAAAAAGCTTAAATTCTGTATTCATTAAAAAGTGTTGAGGGGGCACCAAGATAGCATAGTGGTAAGCAGCAGTGAAAGAGTGTCTCTGAGTATTGCTGTCCACATGCTGGAATACAGCAACATAAAGGAGACAAGAGGGAAGGAGGTGGGTCCTTGGACCCAGGAAGGAAATGAGGCCCACTAAACTAAATTCAAAATGGATCAAAGATCTAAACAGTAAAACAGAAACATTAAATCTGCTGGAAAATAGAATAGGTAAAACTCTTGAAGACACTGGTGCAGGCAAAGACTTTATGAATAAAACCCCAACCACACAGGAACTACCACAAAGAATCAACAACTGGGATCTCATCTCATTAAAAAGCTTTTGCATAGCAAGAGAAATCACCAATGGAGTGAAGCAATACACAATGTAGAAAAAAATGTTTGCCAGCTGTTCCTCAAACAAAGGATTACTATTAAAAACATATAAAGAACTCAAAAATATCAGACCTCCCAAATTTAAAGATCCAATCCAAGAGGGGCATCTGAGCCAGGCATGGTAAGGCACACCTGTAATCCCAGCACTCGGGAGGCTGAGGCAGGAGGATCATCGTGAGTTCGAGGCCAGCCTGAACTGCAGAGAGACCCTGTCTCAAAAAGCCAAAAAAACCCCCAAAAAACAAAAGGGGCATCTGAGATGAATACACACTTTTTACATGAAGAAATACAAATGGCAAGTAAATATATGAAAAAAGTTCAACATCCCTGGTTATTTGAGAGATGCAAATTAGAACAATACTGAGATTCCATCTCACCCCAGAAAAAAATGGCTATTACCAAGAAATCAACCAATAACAAATGCTAGAGGGGTTGTGGGAAAAAGGAGCCCTTCTTCACTATTGGTGGGAGTGTAGAGTGGTACAACCACTATGGAAATCAACGTGGAAATTTCTTTAAAACCTAGGATTGCTGGGCATGGTGGCGCACGCCTGTAATTCCAGCACTTGGGACACTGAGGCAGGAGGATCACTGCAAGTTCGAGACCAGCCTGGGCTACAAAGTGAGCTCAAGGCCAGCCTGAACTGCATAGTGAGACCCTGTCTCAAAAAAGGAAAAAAATAAAAAATAAAAAATAAAAAAACTAAAAACTAGGATTGGAGGTCCCATTTAACCCAGCTACTTCCCCACCGGTATCTTCCCAGAGGAATTAAAAAACATCATGCCACAAAGATTATTTGTGCACCGATGTTTATAGCAGCACAATCTGTAATAGCTAGATCTTGGAAACAACCCAAATACCCAGCAACTGAGGAATAGATAAAAAATATGTGGTCTTTTTCTACAATGGAGTACTAATAAGCCAGAAAAAGAATATGCTGGAGGCCTTTACAGGTAAATGGATACAACTTGAGACTATACTCATACGTGAAATAAACCAGACATGCATGTGCAAACATCATATTGTCTCCTAGTGTGAGAAAGTGAAAGAGTAAATAAAATCCAGAGTGTATAATAAATCCTGTAAAATGGGCAGAAACTTCAAAAGGAAAGAGAAACTGGGATGAAGTAAAGGAGAAAAGAAGGGAAAAGCCAAAAAAAAAAAATATATATATATATATACACACACAATGTAAAGTTATACTACTAATTTCTCTGAATTCATTGAAAAGAAAGGTTTGTGCTAATATTGCTTGAACAATTAAATGCCTATATCCTGTATTGAGTATTTAAGTTAAAGATAACAATACACATGTATAACCACTGTTACCCTCCTATTATCTTGTTTTGAAATTTTGAGGGTTTTTTCTCTTTAAAAAGAAAAAGTAGCCAGGTGTGGTGGCACATGCCTGTAATCCCAGCACGTGGGAGGCTTAAGGAAGAGGACTGTTACAAGTCTGAGAACTGCATACTGTCTCAAAAAGACAGGACAGGACAGGACAGGACAGGACAGGACAGGACAGGACAGGACAGGAAAGGAAAGGAAAGGAAAGGAAGTGCTGGGTGTGATGGCACATACCTGTAATCCTAGCACTCAGGAGGCTTAAGTAGGATGATCTCCATGAGTTCAAGGCCAACCTAGGCTACAAAGTGAGACCTCTATTCAGGTAGAGCTGGAAGATGTCTAAATTCTGACTCAGTAGCCAGGCGTGGAGACATATACCTGTAAACCTAGCACTTGGGAGGCTGAGGCAGGAGAACCGCCATCAGTTTGAGGCCAGCCTGGGCTATATAAAGATCTCAAGGCCAGCCTGAACTACACAGTGAGACTCTGTCTCAACAACAACAACAAAAAAGCACCTGCCCAGTAAGCGTGAGGTCATGAGTTCGATTCCCAGTACCAAAAAACAAAAAAGAAAAAGTGTTACTGTTGTGTGTCATTATGATTCAACCAAAACTCTTTGTCACAATACTGGTCATAATACTAAGACAAAATGTCTGGGCTACACAGCAAGACTCTGTCTCAAAAATCCAAAGAAGAACTAGTGGTAGTGGTAATGGTAGTAATAGTAGTAGTGGTAGTATAATTTAAAAATAAATAAAAGTAAATTGACTCAACCACAATGGAGAGTCTTGTTAAAGATCTATATAGCATTTAGTAGAGAACCCAAAAAGGGTTTTACCTTAGTACTAAGATTACATTAGCTGTAGAATAAAGACTCCTCTCCATACACCTTAGGGAAGCTTAAAAATAGCCTGACTGAAGTGTAGCTCAGTGGCAGAATGCTTGCTTAGCATGCACAATGCCCTGGTATTGGATCCCCAATACAGCTTTTAAAACAAGAACAAGAAAGAAAGATGCCAGCATGGAGAGGACCAAGCTGACCCACACTAAATCAAAATAATAACTCTTTAAGACTAGAGTTATTATTTTACATTTTACAAAAAAGTAAAACTAACAACATATTAACATACCATACTTGATAAAAACTAAAACATGCCAATAAACAAGCAACTCTGTAAGAAACATTCCTGATAACCAATAGAAAAATAGCTCAACAAAAATAGGTCTTATAATGAAACAAATTGAGAGTCAAGCTGGGCATATTGGTGCACACCCGTAAAACCAGCCCTCTAGGAGGCTGAGACAGAAAGATCACAAATTTGAACTTAGTCTAGAAAACTTAGTGAGATCCTGTCTCAAAATTTAAAGTGGGAGGTGCTGGACATCTACCTCACTGCAAAGGCCCTGGGTTCAATCCACAGTATTGCATAGACACATATAGACATACACACACCAAAAAGTATTAGCAGTCAAAGGCATTAATTATTACAACTAACTTTTAGAATTTTCCTAAGTACACACAGTAATAAAAAGAGAAAAAATAAAATGGAACTTTAAAACATGAAAAATATAAGTGTCAGAAATGAAAATAGGGGACTGGGGATATAGCTCAGTGGCACAGTGCCTGCCTGGCAAGTGCAAGGTCCTGAGTTTGATTCTCGATAACCAAAAAAAAAAAAAAAAGAGAAGAGAAGAGAAGAGAAGAGAAGAGAAGAGAAGAGAAGAGAAGAGAAGAGAAGAAAACAGGCCTGACAGTATACACAACCAGGGCTGAAAGATCCATAAATTGGACAGAGATCTACTAATATTGCACGGAGAAATAGTAAAAGATAACCAAATAAAAGCGTAGACAACTTGAGCATGGTGGCTCACACCTGTAATACCAGTACTTGGGAGACTGAAGCAAGAGGATCCTTGTGAGTGCAAGACCAGCCTACATTATTTGTGGCCTTGTGAGCTCGAGGCCAGCCTGAACAGCAGAGCAAGCCCCTGTCTCAAAAAGATTAAAAAAAAAAAAAAAAAAAAAAGCATAGACAAAATAAAATACAAACGTATAAAATCTCACATGTATAAAACCTAGTTTTCCAGACTAGGTTCAAATTTGCAATCTTTCTGCCTCAGCCTCCCAGAGTACTGGTTTTACCGGTATGCACCAATATCCTCAGCTTGACTGTCAATTTATGCTTCATTATAAGACCTATTTTTGTTGAGCTATTTTTCTACAAGCTATGAGGAATGTTTCTTACAATACTCATTCTATGTCTCTGGAGTATCACATGGGAGAGTGAGCTAAAAAAGTATTATTAGAATAACTAAAATTTTCTCAATTTTGATGGAAATTATAACCCAACTGATTCAAGAGGGTCAATAAATACTACCAGGATAACTTCAAATCAAGACCATAGCACACAATAATCAACTTCCTAAAAAAATCAATGATAAAGAGAAAGTCTGGCCATTTAGCTCAGAGGTAAAGTGCTTGATTAGCAAGTGTGAAGTCCTAGGTTCAATCCTGGGCCTCTCCCTCTCTCTCTCTCCGTCTCTCTCTCTCCCTCCCTCTCCCTCCCTCCCTCCCCCCCTCCCTCTCTCTCTCTCTCTCCCTCTCTCTCTCTCCTCTCTCCCCTCACCCTCCCTCCCTCTCTCTCTCTCACAGACACACAGACACAGACACACACCCCAAAGTTTTAAATCATTAAACAGTTAAAGCTTAACCGATCAATCATTCAATTTTGGTGCTAGAATTGAAGCCCATCTCAGCCCTATTTAAGGATAAGTCTAACATACGTGTAAGTGATTTGTACGCTGACAGCTACAAAACACTGATGAGAGAAAACAAAGACTACTTGAAAATAGAGAGATACACGACAGTCACAGGAGACTCAATATTGTCAGTACTCTGTACAATGATCCAGAGTTCAACAAAGTCCCAAAAGACCAGCAGCCTTTTTGTAGAAATGGACAAACCAATACTAAAATGGATATTTTTTTTTAATAGCAAAGTACCTAAAACAGTCAAAGTAATTTTGAACAGAGAATAAATTTGGAAGACTTGTCTGATTTCAAACTTACTATAAAACTATAATAATCAAGCTATTGTGTGGCGGGGTCCACTGGCCTTGTAAAAAGCAGAAAAAAGATACTGTGGCCCTGATGTTAAGGATAGAAACTGAAATAAAGGAAACAACAGTTGTAGAAGTAGATCTACACATATATGGTCAGTTAATTTTTGAAAAAGATACACAGATAATTCAAGGGAAAAAGGATTGTCTTCTCAACAAATGTTACAAAATACGATTTTGTCTAAAACTCTTATCCTTGAACAAAATTTACTCAAAACAAATACACCTAAATGTAAAATCTAAAACTAAATTTGTGTAAGAGAGTATAGGAGAAGCTAAGCATAGTGGTGCTTGCCTGTAATCCCAGCTCCTTGGGAGGTTAAGGCAAGACAATCAAGTTTGAAGCCAGTCTAGGCAATTTAACACGATTATTTCATAAAAATAAAAACGCCTAGCATGTAGTTCAGTGGTGGAGAGCCCCCTATGCCTCAAAAAATACAGGACTTTTTTTTAGTGATTTTGATGTACACATTTTTTGGGCAGTAGTGGGGATCAAACCCACTAGTGCTATCCTCCCCATCCCTTTTTATTGTGTAAGTTTCACTAAATTGCCTAAACTGGCCTTGAACTTATGGCCCTTCTGCCTCAGTCTCCTAAGTAGCTGGGATTACAGGCATGTGCTGCTGCCACCATACCTGGCTGCAACAAATACTTTGAGAAAAGTCAAAAGCAGAGCTGGGGCTATGACTCAGTGATGGTGCACTTGGCTAGCATGCCTAAGGCCATGGATTTCACCCCAACTCTATTAAAAAAAAAAAAAAGTACAACTCAGTTGGCCCTGAATCAAGGCCAGCAGTTTTCTGAAACTGTTGGTTTCAAGTAGGAGCCTAAAGTGGTATCTTTCTAAGGCCTGCTGGCCATTCCAGAACTTTAGAAATGTAATGGTCAATTCATTAGAAAGAAACAAATAACTAAATAAATTTTACTCTGCCCAGCCCCCTGGGCATGCCAGGTGCTCCACCCGGCCCCTGGGGCATGCCAGGTGCTCCACCTCGTCCCCAAAGCTCTGCCTGGCACCCGGGGCATGTCAAGCACTCCGCCTAGCCCCCGGGGTGTGCCAGGCACTCTGCCCAGCCCGAGACAGCCCTGAAGACTCACCTTGGCCTATAGATGTGGACTCACTGACAGAGCCTGGCGGTTCTCTGTGCAACCCCGCCTATCTGACCAGACACCCAGTGGCTGTGAGGGCTTCCCAAAGGGTGCTTCTCCACCTCCTGCCATAGCAATTTGTGTACACACACGTATTATACAGTATATTTAGAAGCAGCCAAGTCTCTTCCCAAAGTAAGAGCACGAGGGAGTAAATAAACCAAAAGTACAGTTATTACCAGTGGGAAGACCACTGACAGGGTGGTAGAACAATGGAGGGGAAGTAGAGAAAATAGATTAATTGAACGAGCCATCATCTATATAGCTGAGTAATAAAGATGAAGATAACATTATGTAATACAATATCCAGTGGTAACCCCCTATTTTCTTTGTAATTTGGTAATTCCTTTAATAGTTTTTGTGTTAACAAATGCAAAGACAACACTAGGTAATACAGCATCCAGCGATGGTTCCCTACTGTCTCCTCTGTAATTCGGTATTTCCTTTATTGATTGTTGTAACAAATACGAAGATAACATTATGTTATACAGCATCCAGTGCCAATTCCCTACTATCTTCTCTATAACTTGGTATTTTCTGTATTGTTTCTGTGTTATTCTGGGTTCTTTTGCCTTAAAAATAAAATTTAAAAAAAAAAGTACAACTCAATAGAAAGAAACTGATGATTTAGACTTCATCAAAATTGAAAATGTCTTCCCTTTGAAAGCTAAAATATTTTTTAAAGCCACAGACTGAGACAACATATTTGCAAAATATGTATCTAAAAGAGGCTTATATCTTAACGATGAATTAACAAAATAATAGGAAAACAAACATCCTACTTCGAAAATAGATTGGGGGCTGGGGATGTAGCTCAGTGTTCCAGCACTTGCCTAGAATGCCTAAGGCTTTGGATATTAATTACAAAGAGAAAAACAGTAATTTTACAATGGAGAAATGTAACAGATACTACCTTAAACAAGTAAGATTACTATTAACAGTACTGTGACATACTGAGATAATATATCATACTTCTGATATAATGCACTAAGAAGGGTACATAATTCTGAAGTATTCATGACAAAAATAAGTATTTTCAATCTAATCATTAGAACATGCCAAATAAACTCAAACTGAGATTTTTACTTTATCTTATTTTTTGTGGGTTGAGGATTGAATTTAGACCTCCTGGAATGCTATACAAGCTCTATCACGAAGGCATTTCACAGCCCTTGAATTGAGAAACGTTTTAAAAATTAAAATAAATGAAAAATATTTATTATTTAAAATAATAATGGGCCAGGGATATAGTTCAGTGGTATAAGCACCTGCCTGGCAAGTGCAAGGTCCTGAGTTCAATTCTGGTACCCCAAAAATAAAATAATAAATTACAGGCACACACCTGTAATTCCAGCATTCAGTGTATATGGCAGGAGGATCACCATGAGTTTGAGGCCAATCTGTGCTACACAGTGAGATCCTGTCTCAAGGCTAAGGTCTACACAGTGAGTTCAAGGTCAGCCTAAGACCCTTTCTCAAAAAAAAAGAAGGCAGATGTTAAGTTCATGCACTGCACTAAAACTGATTTTCTTAGCTTGATAATTATTCTATGGTTATATAAGATTAAGAGGATCTCGGTGAAGAGCATACTTGCACTTTGTACTTTTTTTTTTTCTCCTTTTTGTCTTTTTGAGACAGGGTCTCACTATGCAGTTCAGGCCGGCCTTGAGCTCACCTCTGTAGCCCAGGCTGGTCTTCAACTCCCAATGATCCCCCTGCCTCAGCCTCAGTGCTGAGATTATAGGCGTGCGCCACCATGCCCAGCTATACTAATTTTTAAATCTATGCAAAATTTTAAAGTACTAAAAAAAGAATGCCTGACTTTTATTAGTGAAATCTTTAGTTATAATCTTGACAGCTATGTATTAAAATATTCTTGGATTTACTTGAACTTCTATAATTAATCCCCCCAAATAATTTTTATAATTCTAATTCCTCTGTACTTAACTTTCACAGTATAATATTAGCAATTGCATAGATGTATTTTATTCTAGCCAATTACTGTAATATTTCTTTAAATAAAAGGGGAATCAGAGAGACTGAGACAGAGTTGGGGCAGAGAGAAAAGCAAATCATCCTTCAAAAAATGACAAGGGGCTGAGGATGGGGTAGAGCATATGCTTTATAATGTGTACCAAGCCATCAACTTAATCTCCAGCACCAAAACAAAATTTGTACTTCCCTTTTCTTTTTATGTATCTATTTTAAAAGTGTTTGCAGCGTTGGGGAGCAACCAAGAGATTTTCACATGCTAAGTAAGCACTCTACTACTGAGCTACACCTCCATCCCCAGAAGTATCAATTTTGACCATATGTTATAAGATATAAAGTCAATTAATATTAAGATTTTATAATGATCCATGTTCCACTATCCAAATACATGCAGTAATTCACGGGAGGGGGCAACAAAATTAACCATTCTTATTTCTGTCAAGCTTAATTCAATTTGCTTTCACTGGATATAATTAGACAATTATCAAATCCAACTGGTAAGCCAAAATAAGTCATCCAGCATTTACTACACTTTACAATGTGCTAGATGCTGAGGAGTCAAAAACAATAGGAGAGACAAATACAGGAAAATTATGATTTCATTTAACCAATCTTTATTAAATAATAAACATATAAATGTTGACTAATATAATCCTGACATTGAGGTTATCCTTTTGAGAAAATTTACCTCTTTATAGTACCAAACAGGACACTGAACATAATTCCAAGGAGGGAACTTAATTCAGTTTAATAAATTTTACTCAACATAATTTTAAAATTAAAGTTAAAAGACATTGCATATGCTTTCAGCTGCACTGAACAAAGAAGCCATTCAGTATATTCTATTACTTGTTGTATTAATTTCCAATATATAACTGCCCTTTTTCTGACAATCCAAATAATTTCTGTAAGACTTCTCTGTAAATAAATGCTTTTTTCCATGAAATCTGATGGTTAATTTTTAAAGTCTTAGTTTTAAAAGACTTCAATGTGACTACTTTCTTCTATACTTTGAAGAAGGGAAGAACAGAGCCAGGGACATAGCTCAAAAGTGTGGTGCCTGCCTGGCAAGTGCAAGGTTGTGAGTTCAACTCCCTATACCAAAAAAAAATTTTTAAAGGGAAAAACAAACAATATCCTTCTCTCAACGGTGAATATCCTCGATACTTTCAGAGTATTTTATTAGAAGACTTACCTTTTTTTTTTTATTTTAAAAAAATAAAAGTACAAAAACATATTGACAAACAGACACCAATTAGCATAAAAAATAGTACAATCACAACTAATCTATAGACAAGGTGATATGATCTCAACAGTGGTCATTGCTTTATCCATTGATATCTTCGAAGTGTAAATACATAAACCCATATACAGACAGGCAAATTTAGTCAGACAATCAATTCTCAACAATAGAAAAAACACAAAAACCAAAAATCCAAAGACAAAAAACAAAACAGGCAAACATCAACAACAGCAACAACAACAACAATAACAAAAAAAACACCAATAGTTGCTGCTTTACATATTGATATCTTCGAAGTGTGTGTTCAGGACAACACATACAGACATACAAGATTGATCAAATAACCCGTCATCGATT
>PVLD010000280.1:155355-243792 GCA_004027595.1 Dinomys branickii | reverse complement strand
AGAAGACTTACCTTTTTATCCTATTTATTTTCACTTGCTTATTTTTATTGTTTATGTAATATATCATGTATTTTTATTGTCACCCATCTGAAATTAAGGAATTAAGTATTTATGACTTCAAATTCGTGCTCTTTATGCAGAAAATTGAAAAGGTATCTTTAACATCTACTCAAAAGACAATGTTCAAATACTTGAAGGGAGAAAAGCCCCTAGATTATTTTATTGTAAGTCTGTAGTTGTACACGATGTTAGAAGGTCTTAAACATTTTCTTTCAGATGAAGGTTAAACCAGTTTCACCATATCTTAACAAGCACAGGAAACAGCGTCATCATTGTTAGTCATTATTGAAATGCAAATCAAACCCACAAAGAGTTACCATTTCACATCTAATATAATGGCTATAAAAATACAGAGACTGTGGAGAAATTGGAACCTTTTTAGATTTCTGGTAGCAATGTAAAATAGTTCAGTTCATGTGGAAAACAGTTGGCAGTTCCTTAAAAAGTTAATCACAAATTACCATATGTCCCCACAATTTCATTTCTAGGGATATACTCAAAGACTGAAAACAGGTACCCAAATAAGTACATGCAGAGACATGTTCACAGCAGCACTATTCAGAATAGCCAACAGGTGAAAAATTGCCTAAATATACATCAACAGATCCACTGAAAAAACAAATTACAGTATATACATACAAAGGAATATTACCCATAAAAAGGAATAAAGTACTGAGACATGCTACCACATAAATGAGGCTCCAACGCATGCTGAAAAGTTAAACACAAAGTGCTGCCGATCGTATAATTCCATTTATGTGAAGCATCCAGAATAGGTAAATCTATAGACACAGAACAAAGAGGAATGATTATCAGATACAGAGAAGAGGGGACGTTAGGAAGTATCTGCTAAGTAGACACAGGGTTTGCTTTGGCAGTAAGGAAAATGCTTTCAATAGATAAGAGTGGCTGCACCAACACTGTGAATGAACTATATGAACTATATGCCACTGTACCATCGTTCACTTCAAAATGTTTAATTTTGTGTTATATGAACTTCACCTCAATTTTTTTTTTCTTTTTTGAGACAAAGATCTCAAACACCCAACCTGGCCTGGAATTCTCGATCCTTCCACCTCAGCATCTTAAATAACCGGCTTCAGGTACTTGCTGCCACACCCAGCTCATCAGTTGAACTGTTTGGGATAGAACATTTCATTACTGTAATAGATACATTCAAGCAGTCTTATTTCCCTTTTATAAGCCAAAGCACACTGAACCTAATTAATATTTTTTTTGTTAACTCAGGATCTTCATGATGAATAACAATGACTAAGCCATCCTTTATGTGTCTTAATTATGTCTAGGCCTCAGCTGTCTCATCTGTAAAATGTCATTTTCTACTCAATCATAAGATTTTAATATTTTCTAAGCCACAGACACCTTTGAATACTTAATGAAGTTACAGGATATTACCCTAGAAAAATGCACATGTGTATATACATAGTAAATTGCACACAATCTAAATAAGTTCACAGGCCTAATGTAACCCACACAAGCAATTCCCATAGGTTCAGCACTGAAAGAAGAGGGTGTACTAAACAATATTATCTCTATGTTCCTTTCCAATTCTAAATCTCTTGATTCTACTGCAGACTAATACAATGGGAGAGCTTCATGATTTACACAGGTTCACAGAGTTGTGCCATGCCTTTTACTTCTTGTAGTTTTAAATAGTTGTCCTAGTTCATAGTCAAAATCTCTGATTGCTAGTTGCAGTCCAACATTTAAAAATACCTAAATAAACTGGGCGTGGTGGTGCACGTCTGTAATCCCAGCACCTGGGAGGCTGAGGCAGGAGGATCGTTGCAAGTTCCAGACTAGCCTGGGCTACAGAGTGAGCTCAAAGCCAGTCTGAACTGCAAAGACCATCTCAAAAGCAAAGACCATCTCAAAAAGACAAAAAAAAAAAAAAAAAAAACTTAAATTTTAAAAACTCAATTAGATCCTCTTCAACAATTAGTACTATATGTCCTCTGCTAAGCATTAAAAGGAGGGATACAAAATAATGACAGTTCTGGTAAAATCTAAGACAAGTAATTACAAAAAAAGGAAAATATCTCATTAAGTACTAAACTGGGACACTGATAATGAGCCAGGGAAGAACAAGGACAGTGTAAGCTGGGACACTGGGGACAATTTCATAGAAGATTTGAATGGACAGGGGTACAGGGGTAAAGGACAGATGAGATCAAAAGGACAATAAACAGACATTATGAACATAGGCAGAGAAGTTGTAATAAGGACTGTGTGCAGAGTGTGAAATAAGGCTGTAACAGACATAGAGGGATCAATCACAGATAATCTTAAAAACTAAAGAAAACCTGGGCATAGTGGTACACACCTGTAATCCCAGCCACTCAGGAGGCTGAGGCAAGAGGGTCACAGGTTTACAGCCTGGCCAACTTAATGACATGCTGTCTCAAAAAATAAAAAGGGCTCAGCTAGCATGCACGTGGCCCTGGGTTCAATCCCAAGACTGGAACAAAAAAGGAAAAAAAAAAAAAAAGATTTACTAATAAAAATAATCTATGGTAAAGAACAGATGTGGAGGAGTAATTATTGAGAAAGGAGGAATAAGAAGGGAACCTGTTGGCATGTTAGAAATTTCAGGCTGGGGATATAGCTCAGTGGCATAAGTGCCTGCCTGGCAAGTGCAAGGTCCTGAGTTCGATTCTTCACACCAAAAATAAAATAAAATAAAATAAAATAAAAATAGAAAATCATCAGTTAAAAAAAGTTTTTTTTCTGAAAAATATTTTGCCTGTTCTAAAGAGGAGAGCAAGGAGAGAGAGAGATTGGAAGGACATTTGTAAATTTTCATGCACTTCACTATTTGTATACAATACTACAATTAAAACAGACAGAAATAAGGTATTTGTGTAGAATAATACAATAAATGCCTTTGTAGTTTCAACAAGTAAAAGGGGAGGTAGTCTGGGGATATAGTTCATTGGTAGAGTGCTTGCCTAGCATGTGTGAGGCACTAGGTTTCATCCACAGCACCACCAAAAAAAAAAGTGCTATATTATGACATGCCTTACAGTAATTCATATAAGGATCTAAGGATCTGAACTGGAAGAGGATGAGTCCATTTTAAGTAATAAAGAATTAAGATAATGCCAATTAACAACACATAACAATATACCAGATACCGTTCTAAGATCGGTACATAGAATGCATCTAATCTTAAAAATGGTATGTGAGGGGCCAGGAATGTAGCTCATCAGCACAGCACCTGCCTGGCAAGTGCAAGGCCCTGAGTTTGATTCCTAATACCAAAAAACAAACAACAACAACAAAAAAAACCAGGTATGTGAAAAGTATTATTATTATCCTCATTATACAAAAGATAAAACTGAGGCCCAGAGAGATTGATTTGCCCAAGTTCACAAACAGTAAGAATACCCATGACAAGCCAGGCATGGTAGCACACATTTGTAATCCCAGTACTTTGGGAGGCTGAGACACAAAGATATGAAGTTTGAGCCCAACCTGGGTAACTTAAGAGACTTAGAAAGACCCTGTTTCAAAATAATAAAAAGGGGCTGAATATGTAGCTCAGTACAAAGGCCCTGAGTACCGTGGGGGAAAAAAAATGCAATAAACTTTTCACCACACCATATCACATACATACTCCTAAATACACAACAAAACAAAAACAAGACTGCTAACAAAAACAGGGACTAAAACGGCTATCATACAGATAGGGTGCAGCCAGCAGCAACACCATCGTTACCCTATAATGTGAATGTCCACACCATCCTCTTACTAGCTCCCCGCTACAAACCTGACTTAGCACTCAGACCATCAGCTTCATCACTCTCACAACCCCTACTCTTGGAAGAAAGCTTCAACTAGTTTCTCACAAGAATGTTACAAATTCTAGGGAAAAAAAACAATGAAACATTTCAAAAGAAATACCATGACTTCATAACTTATTGTATGAATACACAGTGAAAGAATAAAAAACAATCCCAAAGTTTCTTACTTGGAAGACTACAGAAATGCCAGTAACAGAAATGAAAATGTGTCCATAAATATGTCAGGACACAAATGTACAATAAAGTTTTATTCGTAAGAGCCAAAACCCAGAAATGATCCAGTATCAGTAACGGTGAGAGGATAAACTAATTGTAGTATATCCAAACACTGAACTACCACTAAGCATAAAAAGAAATGAATTACTGATACATGCAATGACATGGAAAAATAACATAGACACTATGTCAAGAGAAAGAAGCGAAACAACCAGTCATGGTGGTGCACACCTATAATCCTGGCACTCTTGAAAGCTGAGGCAGGAGAGTCCTAAATTCTACTCCAACCTGGGCAATGAATGTAGCAGTTTAGGAAGAGCTTGTCCCAAAAGAAACAAACATGCAAACAAAAAAAACAGGCACTACAGATGTAGCTTGATGTGAACACCCTGGGTTCAATCCCCAGTGGTGTGATACAAGTAAGTAAATATTTTTAAGAAAAAAGCTGGAGATGTAGCTCAATGTGTAAGCTCAGAGTGCACAGGGTTCAATTACCACTACTGCCAAAAAACCCAAACAAACAAAACTCCCTTTTTTTGAGACAAGGTCTCATTATGTAGTTTGGGCTGGTCTTCAACTCACTATCCAGACCAGGCTGGCTTCAGACTCATAGAAATCCTCCTGCCTCAGTCCAAGTACTGGAGTCACAGGCATGCAGCCCCCATGACCAGCAAGACTTTATATCATAGTTATTTTGTATGTTTTAATAGATATTTCATATCTCGGCAATAGAACCATTTTATTGTTAATGACTAAATTTTTCACCTCAACAGTAGTCACAAAACACTTTAAATGTTTGCTTACTGTATCTACTATGCCATTTGTATCTGGATATATTCTATCCCATTATCTGAAAGGTCAAATGAAAATCTGTATTTATAAGGCTCTTAAATTAACAAGATCCTTGATAAATCTAATTGTTTAGAATAAATGTGGTATAAAATATTATGAGGCTAATTCTCCATTTTCAGGTGACTTTTTGAAAAAGATATATTTGTACTTAAAAAACTACATGTCGGGGCCAGGGTTGTAGCTCAACAGCACAGTGCCCACCTGACAAGCTTGAAGTTGTGAGTTGGATTCCCCATACCGAAAAGAAAAAAAAAAAAAACCCACATTCCAAATCTGATAAATAACAATGACAAATTATATTTGCCCCAGACTATGAAGGAAAAATCCAATCTAATTTCAATATTAAAACCACTAAATTAAAAAAAAAGGAAAATCATCACCCATATTATATAACTCAATAGTAAATAATAAACAACAGCTGGGCGCGGTGCACATGCCTGTAATCCCAGCACTCGGGAGGCTGAGGCAGGAGGATCACTGTGAGTTCAGACCAGCCTGAGCTATAAAGTGAGCTCAGGGCCAGCCTGGACTAAAGAGTGAGATCCTGTCTCAAAAAGACAATCAATCAATCAATCACAACATCTACTTTGCATATATTCAACCAGAGAAAGAAAAATTTCATTTGGCAATAATCCATTATTCAGGGGTTTGGTATAACATCTTTTACAACAGCAATAAACCTCTTGTGAAACTCAGAACCTTTTTAACTACCTAATACATATTATAAAAACAAGCTCATTTGCATCTAAAGCTATGCTACTCTTATAACACAATGGCTATGGCCAATCATTTTATATTTGTATGCATAATCAGTTCAATCAAACAATTCACGTAAGCAGGGAAACATCCAAATTTTATACTTCCTATACCTGGCAATCAAGTTTCTCTACTAAAGGATACTTCTTTTATCTTTTCTTTTCTATTTTTTTTTTTTTTTTGGTCTTTTGAGACAGGGTCTCGCTATGCAGTCCAGGCTGGCCTTGAGCTCACTTTGTAGCCCAGGCTGGTCTGAACTCACAGTGATCCTCCTGCCTCAGCCTCCCGAGTGCTGGGATTACCTGGCTTAAAGGGTACTTTTAGGGGACAGGGATATAGCTCAGTGGCACAGCGCCTGTCTGGCAAGCGCAAGGTTGTGAGTTCAATTCCCAGTTCCAGAAAAAAAAACAAGCCCCCCCCCAAATGGATACATCTAAATAAAATTGATTCCTGGTACAAATAAATAAGCATACATTTTCACACCTTTTCCTTTTTAGAATGTTTTTACTATCCCTACCACCACCACCACCAAAACTGGAGATTGAACCCAGGGTCTCAAATATGCTAGGAAGGAGCTCTACCACTGAGCTCATCCACTTAGACACAGATCTCACTAAATCACCAAGTCTAGTCTTCAACTTGCAATACTGCCTCAGCCTTTCCAGCAGCTGGCATTTCAGGTGTGCACCACCCTACCCAGCTTTTTTTTTTGCCCCTATGATATTCTCTACTTTACTAGTAGCAAAATAGGCCTAGATGGCAGAGAGGCGGTTGAAACAACCCTTTTATTTTTCATTAAAGTTTTGTGACAATATGTAAACATTCACATATTAACACAAAAATATTATGTCACTGCTAAATTGAAGTTTAAAAGCTTTGTTTTTGTTTTGCGCTACTGGGGATTTAACCCAATCCTTGCACATGCAAGGTACATGCTCTACCATTGATCTACACCCCAAGCCCACTTATTTTGTAACAGATTCTTGCTAAACTACCCAAGCTGGCCTTGAACTTGAGTTTCTCCTGCTTCACCCTCTGAATAGCTAGGATTACAAGGATGCACTACCATGCCAGGCAAAGACCTGTTAATTACCCCCATGTTCAAATTATTTGTTCTGTTCTAAAGAATGGAAAAATTATTACTATTAGCAACTATATGTAAAAGTAAAGAATCTGAAAGGTAGCACATTATTACATTGTCTCTTCTGGGACTCAGAACTCTTAAATTCTGAAACACAAAGCCAATTGTAGTAACACCTCCTATCATGTGATGGTCTCTCTCTAAAAAAAAAATCACAATCACCTACTGTTTACACAGCATAAGATTAAACACTACATATCAAATATTATACTATACAGAGTTTCTGTGCAACAATGAAAAGTTTGCTTTAAGTACAATTATAAGCTAGTAAGTAATTTAGTTTTTACAGACAGGAATATGGACGCTTTTGGCAAAGACACAAATCTTTTCCAATTTTCAATGACACTAAATCCCTATGTCTAAAAAAGAAAAAGCCTGGACTTTGTTTGGTAATACTATTCACCAACTTTTTCTGAAACCACCTTCTCAGTCTCATTGGGAATAAATTTGTAGAAATCAATCCAAAATACAAACTAGAAACTAAAAAATACTACTATGAATCAAGTCAGGGATGGTAGTGTGTACCCATAATCCCAGCGCTCTGGGTTATGGTTAAGGTTATTTAGCATATTAGTCACATAATAAATCTTAATAAACTACATATTATAATTAATATTTTAAAATTAAATCTATTCCTTGAAATAAAAATAAAAGATAGGTTTAATCTGCTCTATATAAAAAGTTTTCTTACCCAAATGTGGTGGTGTATACCTCATGTCCTAGCACTCTGGGAACGTGGGGCAAGATGATCACAAATTGGAGCCTGGCCTAGAAAATTAAATCATTTAGCTCACTTGCAGTCCTATCTAATTGAGACACTGAGGCAGGAGGACAACCTGAGCCTGGCAAAACTCTGTCTCAATTCATGAGAAACTGAACTCACGCATAAGGTAGGACACATATTTCCTAATATAAAAACCTCAGAAATTAAATTTCATCATTCTTGCACCCCACCAAAACCTTTCAGACAAAAATCCTTAGTAGTCTCCAATTCTGAGACCTAGTAAATAGGAAATGTAAATAGGCCTGATATGACTACCAAATAGACTAGAGATGGTATCAGGAAAGACTGAAAGTAGAGTTGTTGAAAGAAAAAGGGAAAAAAATACAAGCATTCTTCAGTGATTTAGATTAGAAGTAAAAGGGGGCTAGAAGCATAATAACATCATGGCAGTGCATTTGCCTAGCATGCATGAAACGCTACGTTAGAAAGTCAACATAGGGAAGAAAAAAAAAGTGAAAGGAATGAGAAAAAAATGAAATTTCAAAATGAAGTTAACTTTGCTACCCAGAATACCAAAAACTATATATGGCAAACAAAAGTTTCTCATAATAATGCTCACCATGACTTACATACCACACTCTTGACATTCACCATCATTTTTTAAATTGTTACTGTGATTCACTAAATTGAATTCACAAACCATTAGTGGGTCACAATCTAAGAGGAACTGACAGTCACAGGAAAAGCCTTGCTTTCCTCTGAATATCTACAAGGGCAGGGACAGCGTCTTAATACACGTAAGAATCAGTTTGTTGAACGAATAAATTTTGGAATATAAAGCATTCTCAAGGTGAAGACAGACCTACAAAGATCATCTAAATAAAAAGGCTTTTAAAAAGTGAGTATTTTGGATGTCTTCAAAGTCACAGATGAGAAAAATTTCTAGAGGCAAAAAATGTGATAAATTTTTTTCTTAAATTAATGAAGTACTAAGGGGTGTATGACTCATATTAGGAACCAGGAATAAAGCTCAGTGGTGACAAAGTACATGCATGCACAAAGCCTTTGGTTCAATCTCCAGTACCTCTCAAACAACAATGAATACAACTCACTTTAGTATTAAGTAATATATAGTAATTCATTGTAAGTACAAAAAGTAAGATACCCTTATAATCTAATCACTTCTCTAAAAATATGTCAGATTCTGGACCAGGGGTGTAGCTCTGTGGAGTAATAACTAGCATGTACCAGGCGCTGGGTTCAATCCCCAAAACTGCAAATGTCAGATTCCAAAATGTATAAATCAACGTTAACTCAATTATAGACTGCAAGTCAGATGTGATAGCACACATCTATAATCCCTACTACAGCAGGCCGAAGTAGGAGGACTGCAAATTTGAAGGCTACAGAGGCAATTTAATAAAACCTTGTCTCTAAATAAAAACGGGCTGAAGATATAACTCTGTAGTAGAGTTCAATCCCAAGTACTGGGGGGGAAAATACACACACACACAAATAAATTCTGTGTATGAAAAAAAAAAAAAAAAAATCTGTGTATGTGTGCTAGGGGTCAAACCCAGGCTTCACACATGGTGGTAGGCAAGCACTCTGCCACTTAGCCGCATTCCGAGCTCCTACAAGCCACTCTTGGTTTGTTGTATTTTTTTGTGGGTTTTTTGTTTGTTTGTTTGTTTGTTTGTTTGTTTTGAGACAGGAACTTGCTAAATAGTTTAGGCTGGTCTCAAACTCATGATTTTCCTGTCTCAGCCTTTCAAGAGTGCTGGGATTACAGGCATGTATGACCACACCTTACTTCATTCTTAAATATTAGACTTACTATATTCGTTCATAAACATTTATTAAGCAGCTAGTGCATGACAGCCAGCAAGTTTTTAAGTGCTTATTATCTATCAAGCAGTATGTTATGTACTTAAGGATTACACTATTTTAACAACTCAGTAAAAATACTATTCTCATACTATCTATAGAAAAATTAAGCTTAAAAAGCTAAAGTAACAGGCAGGTGTAGTGGCGCATGCCTGTAATCCCAGCACTCTAGAAGTTGAGACAGGATTGCTGAGTTCGAGGCTAGCCTGGGCTACATAGTAAGTTTAAGACCAGCCTGAATTACACAGCAAGATCTTGTCTCAAAATTAAAAAAAAAAATTAAAGTAACACATCTAACAAATGGTAACATTAATCCTAAGTGCCAGAAAGTTCTTGTTCCATTTTGTAATTTGATAAATTCTTTTCTTAGAAATTAAATTAAATATTGCATGCCTTTTTTTTTCCCCTTAGTCTTTTTGAGACAAGTTCCCACTATGCAGTTCAGGCTGGCCTTGAGCTCACTTTGTAGCCCAGGCTGGTCTCGAACTCAAAACGATTCTTCTGCCTCAGCCTCTTGAGTGCTGGGATTACCGGTGTGCACCATGCATGTCTTTCAAAATGTTGCTGCCTGGCAAGCCCAAAGTCTTCAGTTTGATTTCCCATACCAATAATAATAATAATAATAATGTTGCAGTAATTCACCTACATCCTAACTTGTATAAAATTATTTGATCGAATAATTTATTAAGAGGAAAAAACTGAGCTGGGCATGGTGGTGCAGCCTGTAATCCCAGCACTCAGGGAGCCTGAGGCAATAGGATTACCATTAGGCCAGCCTGGGCCACATAGTGAGTTCAAGACCATTCTAAACTACATAGTAAAACCCTGTCTCAAAACAAACAAATAAACAAAAAGTTAAAAACTGGCTGCTTTTCAGCTTAAAGGTAAATCAGAGGGCAGTTAAATGTAGTTAATTGGCTTCTTTTTTTTTTTGAGACAAAGCCTCAAGTGACACTCATGGCACATTAGCAATTTTACCAAAGTGTGATATATCAAGTGCAAGGTACTTAGTAACCTGTACTTTTATTTATAGGCCAGATACTTACATTTTGAGCACTCTTCTACCTTTTACGGACCACTTAATTTTTTCGCTAAGTAAAAAGATACAGCCCTGCTGACCATGGTGGCATATGCCTATAATCCCAAAACTCAGGAAGCTGAGGCAGGAGAATCATGCAGCGTTCAAGGCCAGCCTGGGCTACATAGTGGGTTCAGGGCCAGCCAGCCTAAATTACACATTGAGACCCTGTCCCAAAACAAAAAAAAAAAAAAAGAAGGCATAGCCTTAGACTAAATTTCAGTACAAAAAAATCTGCTTCCAGCACAAATATAAGGGACTGGTAGAGAAACAGAAATAATCTTTACTGTATGACAGAACATCTGAAATTTTTAAATGCTTGTAGACCCTCCATACAGTGCTTTAATTCATCGATTTTTTTAGAAGACATGAGACTTCTTTAATGAAATTAAATATCAACTTTCATAATACCAATACTTTAACCCAACAATGGAATATGATAGAATGGAACACTACAGGTTGTGTATTCTCACCTCCCACCCCCTCCTGCTACTTCTACTCCCCACCCTGCCCCACACAGAAGACTGAACCCAGAGCCTTTGCACTGAGCCACATCCCCAGCCCTGTTTCTGTTTTTTAGATTGAGAAAGGTTCTGGCTAAGTTGCTACATTGTTCAGGTTGCCTTGGTGTTCCAGAGTGCAGGGATCACAGGTGTACACCATCATGCCCAGCTCTCTCATTTTATAACAGAAATCTTGAAAAACATAAAAAATAATCCTTCCATGAACAAGTTCTGAAACCTGGCTGCCACTCTGTTTAAAGGAACAGTGTCTAAATTTTATATAAGACTTGCCTGCAGAAATCACACTTTTTACAGAGCTTCATTTATACATGATCCTGAACTGATTAGCAGCCCTTAACCAATATGTACCCCCAAAAATCCTAATTTCTGAAAGGTTAAATTAGTACAACTGCAATTAATTAGGTAATATACACAGCCAGACACGCACTGGTCCATACGTACAATCCTAGCTACTCCAAGGCTCCGAGTTCCAGGCCAACCTGAACAATGTAGGGAGACCCTGTTTCAAAAAGATCTGGGGATACAACTCAGCACAAGAGCGTCCTCAAGTTTGATCCAAAGGCCATACACACACACACAAAAGACATTCCTGATAACCAAAAAGAGACGTAAAATACTTGGTTATTTTAATATACAAATGAGCCAAATGCAAAAGATAATTTATTTCCAAGTAATATGAAGAACAGATTAAACTTACTCTAATTTCAACTCAACAGTTGTCCTTTAGATAACTTCTGGATTTACTAAGTATCCATGTCTGTTAATAACTAGCAAATTATTAAATTATTTGTATCCAGTCTTTCTGGTATCCTATAACTAATCCATTTATTTCTTATTTGTGGAATAACATCCTAACATCAGACCAAATACCACATACACGTCTTGATAGACAGCTTATTTTATATTAACACATTCAGTTGGTTGCCATGTCCACGGCTGTCAAAAAAATCCACATTATTGAAAATACAAGTCATTTTCTACTTAATTCAACCCTGTTTTGGGTCTGTACACTGCTGCCTCTCTCAAATCCTCTCAGAGGCCTGGGGATGTAGCTCAGTGGAACAGTGTTTGCCTTGCATGCAGAAAGCCCTGGGTCTGATCTCCAGCACAGCAAGGAAAAACAAAAAACTCTCAAGAGTTTAAACTTATTTGAGATACTACCCTTTAGTTTGGAAGCAATGTTTTTGTTACTATCACGATAATCTTAGCCTATTAAAGACCTTCAAACAAGGTGATTCTTACAAATTCTTCCATGTATAAAACACAATTATAACAAAATTAACAAATCAGATATCAGAATGCCAAAAATTAAGTCATTAAAAGAGAATCCAGAGAAAGAGCCAGTTGTGAAAGAACAGGAAGTGATGTACACTGTCATTTTCTAGATGAACTATTTAGAAACATAAGAAGTGCCATACTCATCTGGAATTAACCCAGACTAATCGCTCTCAGTGTTCTCTTTCTGACAATGTCATCAGAGGTCATCTGAAATAACTCTCAGGCAGCTTTTCCTTAATAATTTATCAAATTGATCATGAACACAATTTTAACACTTTTAGGCAATTCCTACTAGCTATGGAAAACAAAGTTTCTTTTTGGTTATCCTAAAGAGTTGTACCACTTAGTTCTAGTAGGCTAGCATATATCAAGTAGTTAACCTAACAGTGTGAACATTCTGAAAGTTTGTAGTCTTAGTTGATAAATTCGAGACAAAAAAGAAAACGCCAGGCATGGTAGCACACTGTAATCCCAGCACTTGGGAGGCTGAGGCAGGAGGATCATTGCAAATTCAAGACCAGCCTGGGCTACAAAGTGAGCTCAAGGCCAGCCTGAACTGGACAGCAACACCATCTCAAAAAGACCAAAAAGACCAAAAAAAAAAAAAAAAAAAAAAAAAAAAATCACATAGCACTTGTTAGTCAAATAAGACAACTCATCTACAACATATTTTAGTCATTTCCATCACTTTGTGAAAAATTATTTAATGCTACTAATATTCACAGATGGATCGTTTGTAAATCTAAACACTTAAAGAAGAAAAGGTACTGGCAGGACATCGAAACTCCTTTAAGACTTAAAGACTACTTTTTGGTCACAAAATGCACTTAATAATTGTATTTCTTTCCACTCTGAGGGCAAAACCCGAGAAGTACTACTGCAAATCAGATTACTTAAAACATATATATGACATAAGGCAAAAGTGAAAAGTATGACTAGAATATAAACCCATCATAGTCTAAGTGAGCAGATTAGTTTACTATCCTACATTTCCTTAAGAAACAGAGCGTTGGCTACAGAAAGGACTGTAACCTGATCATTTTCAAAAAATTCCGATTTCAATATCCCACAAAATAGTATTAACCTTAAAAATTCACAGCCCAGGGGCAAATATCCATCAGACTGCCTCTCTGTAATAATCTTCAATAATTTCTTCAAAAACTATAAAAGTCCCAGGAAGAGAAAAGGGTAAATTGAAAGGACACAAATTATTTTATTTGAATCCTAACGAAAATTCGACCTGCTCAAAAAATGTCAATCCAGACCTTTCTCTCAAAAAGGGGGGGGGCAAGATAGCAAGTGTTCTAACATGACAAGGGTCCCCTGGAGAGGCCACGTCCCCCAAAGTAACAACGGGCGCAGATGCACTTCCCACGCACAGTTCAAGGGGAAGGTATCAACAGAACTGTTACCAATTTACAATCAAAGGAAAAGGAGCACCCTTTCCAAGGGAAGCGCCATTACACTTCCCTCTCCGCCTCCCCATCCCTTCGGTGTGTACGCGGGTCTGTGTGGGGAAACTGCCTCGGACTTCTGCGGCACTGCAGCAGACTAGAAGCTGGGGAAGGGGGAAGGGGAGGGGAGAGGCCGGCCTCCATCACCCCGGCAGAAGAGGGACACAGACTTCCTGCGGGGGAGGGGGGTCGCCCCAGCTACCTACTCCTCTCCCAAGTCTCCCTTCCCAAGAATACAGTACACGGACACTACAAAGAAGCGAGAGTAGAGGGACCAGAGCGAAAGGGACCTCGCGCTTTTCAATCGGGGCGCACCTCAACCCAGGCTCGCAGCGAGGGCCACACCTTCCTTGAAACATACCCTTCCACCACCCCTTCCGGTGACCCTCAGGAAAGAGGAATGGAACTGCCCTCGCTCCTCCGAACGGGAGGACACCCCGCTCACCAGCTTCTTCACCCCACCCGCAGAACCACAGACCCTCCTCGCCCGCTCCCCGCACCCTCCCGCACGCCCCGCTCTCCCGCAGCGGCCTCCGGGGGCCGAGTCTCCCCGCCCGCTCCCTGTCTCCCGTACCCAAAGCACAGCGCCCTTACCCTTTAGCCGACAGGTCCGGGGCGAGGAGGCAGCGCCCCGCAGCGCTCCGCCGGCCGTTACGCCGGGCCGCGAGCAGCGAGGAGGAGGGGGCCGCGGACAGCCCGCCCCCCCCCACCCCTGCGAGCCCCCAGCCCGAGCTCTGCGCCGAGGGGCGGGGGGGGGGGGTGAGGGGACGACCGGGGTCGAGGAGGCGCCCTCAGAGCTCGGGCTCAGCTAAGATGGCGCGGGGAAGCGCCGGGAGCAGCCGCGCCGCCGCCGCCGCCTCGGGGGGACCGGCCTGGGCCTCGGCCGCTTCCCGTGTCCGCACAGCCGAGGCCCTCTGGTCCCCCGCCGCGGCCCCTCGGCGGGCGGCCCGCGCGTAGCGCTCCGCCACCACCACCACCACCCCTGGGAAGGGGGCGCTCACAAAGAGAAGAGAGGCCGCGGCCGGCCGGCGGGCGGCGGGGCGGGGTCCCCGGGGGCCGGGAGGCCGCAGAGGTTCTAGGGTGCTTAGCGCTCTCGGCCCGCGAAGGGCGCAGGGCGAGCGGGACCCCTCCTCTCTCGAGCAGGCAGCGACACCGACTCACTCTCTCCGCCACCCTCCCTCTCTCCCTCCGAGCCCTGAAGCCACAGAGCCCGGCCGCTGCCCAGGTTCCCCCCCTTCCCCGACACCACTCCCCTCCTCCCGACAGTCATCCCAGTCTCCGATCTCGCGAGGTTTCCTGCCTGACAGGCCCGACCCTGCGCGAAACACGACGGCGTGCGCGCGCGTCCTCATCAGAACGCGCAAATCCTTTCTGTGGGCGGAGCAGGTCCGGTGGCCCCGAGTCCTACCCTCTGTCCAGCCCCGACTCACTCAGCTCGCGGAGCTCCTACGCCACGCGGCCGTCAGGGGCTTTCATTTCGCCCCTGAAATAAGACGAGCTTATCTGCACTTCCCCAGTTTCACACCTGTAAAGCGTCAGCCCCTCACAATCCTATGAGCGTAAAAGTTTGCCCGAAAATGTTCCAGGTCCCAGTACTACACACCTTAGCTGGATTCCTCCGTGGAACTCAGAGGTAAACTGGGTTCGTGAGATTCTAATCGTTTATAGTAATTTTTGGAACAACTGGGAAATTACAGATCTAAACTGCCCTGTATATTGGTGGTTGTAGGAAAGAGACACTTGCTTTAAAAGTTTTGTTGAATGATGAGAGGTTTTTGGAACAAGAACAGCAAACGAAGTAAAGACTCCAAGGATCTAATAAAAAGAAGTAGAACTTGTAGGTGAAAAACAGTTATAAGGGAAAGTCCCTTTAGTGGTTTTTATTCAAGGAATCTTAAAATGTGCCGAAAGCGCAGTCATAAAACATAGTGGGTCTTGCTAGGCAGGGCGGTTCACTCCTACAATCCCAGAGACCTGAGAGAATGAGGCACAAGATGCAAATTTGAGGCCTCCCTGGGTAACTTCGTGAGATTTTGTCTCAAAATTCATAATAATAATAGCTAAAGATGTATCTCAGCGGTAGAGGGTCCTTGGGTTCAATCTCCTGTACCAAACTAAATAAATAAACAAATAATCGGCTGGGCGTGGTGCCGCACGCCTGTAATCCCAGCACTTGGGAGGCTGAGGCAGGAGGATCGTCGTGAATTCGAGACCAACCTGAGCTACAAAGTGAGCTCAAGACCAGCCTGAACTGCATAGCGCGATAGCCTGCCTCAAAAAAGACCAAAACACAAGCAAACAAACAAAAAAACAAAAATTGTGGCTCTTCAACCAACATAATGAGATAAATCTATTTTGTAAGTTTTATGAGCAAAGTTTACTTTGAAGAAACAGTTTGCTTTGGGACAATGATCTGAAATTTCAGAGTCGGGCGTGGTGGCACACACCTGCAGCCCCAGCACTCAGGAGGCTGAGGCAGGAGGATCATTGTGAGATTGTGAGTTCGAGACCAGCCTGGGCTACAAAGTGAACTCAAGGCCAGCCTGAACTGCACAGCAAAACCATCTCAAAAAGACCAAAAAAAAAAAAAAACAAAAAACAAAAGCTCTGTGCTCCAGTGAGATGTACATATTTGTTCTCAGCACTCTCTCTTGTAATAAGGGTCCTTGCTCTGTGAGTCACTTGGTCCTCTGTTTGCCTATATTGTTCATCACTTGCCACTGGTAATGTTCCCTCAGCACACAAAAACATGCCCTAGTGTTTCCCTGTTTCCCTTCACAGCCAAGCATCTTGAAAGAGTCGTGGGTCTTTCCATGCCCACTGCAACTGATCTTGCAAAGATCAAAAGTGACCCTGGTTGCTATATCTAATGATGTCATTTAATCCTTTTCTTCCTATCATCTGCAATATGTTAAAACTTCCATTTTGAAACTAGCTTTTCACCACCACTCAAAACCAGTTTTCCTTCCTTCTTGCCTGGCAGGACCCCTCTTCCTTACCCAACACTCAACAGATGCCTCTCCAATTCTGATCTGCCTGGCTGGGGATATAGCTCAGTGGAATAAGCGCCTGCCTAGCAAGCGCAGGATCCTGAGTTCAATCCCCAGTACCGCCAAAAAAAGAAAAAAAAAAAAACCAATTCTGATCTGCCCAGCGAGAAATTGTTACAGCAAAATGTTCTCTTTTAAGGGTTAGGGGTGTAGACCCAAGTGGTGCATGTGCTTGGCATGTGGAAAGCCCTGGGTTCAATCTCCAGCACCACCTGCAATCCCTCAAAAAAGAATGTTCTCCTGCTGGGCGTGGTGGTGCACACTTGTAAACCCAGCACTAAGAAGGCTGAGGCAGGAGGATCTTTGCAAGTTCAAGATCAGCCTAGGCTACATAAGTGAGCTTAAGGCCATCCTGAACTGCATATTGAGACCCTGTCTCAAAAAGACAGAAAAAAAATGGCCTCTTGTGTCTAGTTATTTCATACATGGTAGAGTGGAGAAAGATTCAGGCTTTCCCATAACATTTTTATAGAAAATTTCAAAAATACACAAAAGGACTTTACCAGTTTTATTTCACCTCTTGTCCCCAAAATTTTCCCCCACCATCCTCCCAGAGTATTTTTAAGTAAACTTCTTGTAAACCCTCATAATATTTTATTTGTACAGTGGTACCTCAGTACTCATCACTAATTGGTTCTGAGAGGCCCAAAGAATACCAAACTATTTTGGCTAGAAACAGTAGCAAGATACAAGGCAATGTAAACTGGCAAGTTCTAGTTTGTAAGTCAAGTACCAAACAAATAAACAAGTACCAGGACAAAATATTCCTGTCAAAATGTGTTGAGTTCCAAATCTGCCAACTTTCAAACCAGTCAAGTACCAAGTTATGACTGTAGATACTTCAATATGTATTTCTAACAAAGTCTTCCATTATAACACCTTCACAAAAAATTGTAAATTCCTGAGTATTATTTAATACCCAATCCATAGTCAGCTTTTCCTGGTAACTTCCAAAGCGCCTTTTACAGTTCACTTACCTGAATCAGGTATTTCACATTTGCTTCAGTGCTCATATTTACTGTAAAATCCTAGTAAATCTACAGGTTTGATTGTATTTAGAGCTAACTTGTTTTTGAACTGGGGATATAACTCAGATGCATAAGTGCCTAGCTGGCAAGCACAGAGTCCTGAGTTTGATTCCTAGTACCAAAAAAAAAAAAGCTAACTTGTTTTTGTAAGAATCTTATGAGTTATGTTCTTATATCTGCTACCACCCTGTTCTTTCTTTCTTTCTTTCTTTCTTTCTTTCTTTCTTTCTTTTAGGCAGTACTATACTAGGGAATAAACGCAGCACCTTTGCACTAAAATAAATCCCAGTCCATTTTTTATTTATTTTAAAATAGGGTGTTCAGCCGAGCATGGTAGCACAAACCTGTAATCCCAGCAGTTGGGAGACTGGGGTAGGAGGATCGTTGCAAGTTTGAGGCCAGCCTGGACTACAAAGTGAGCTCAAGCCCAGCCTGAACTGCATAGTGAGACCCTATCTCAAAAAGACCAAAGAAAGGATAGGGTATTGCTATATGGCTAAGGTAACCAGGGTGGCTTCAAATTTGTGATCCTCCTGCCTCAGCCTCCCAGTGCTGGAATTTCAGTCCTGAGCCATCAAGCCAGGGCCTACACCATTCTTTAACTTATCTCCACCTTTCCCATAAATATTAGTTCCATTCGTCCCTATTCCCCCAGCACAAAAAGAATTTTTTTTCAAAGCTGGAGATACAACCCAGGACTTCACAGATTCTAGAAAAGTACTCCATCCCTAAGCTATGATCATAGCCCTAAAGAGAACCTGAAGGGATCCTGACTGGCTGGCTTTGTTTCTTTCTTTCTTTTATTTAATTCTGCATTTGTGCCCGTGATCTGGTGCTGATAGGACTCCTTCTCAAATCGCAAATTCTTCAAATTTCTCTTCCTCCTCTCTCCCTCTCTCTTCCTCTCTCTCTCTCTCACACTCTTGCTCTCTTGCTCTCTCTTGCTCTTTCCCTCTGCCTCTCCATCTCCCTCTCTTATACTCACAGATACACACACACACAGGAGTTTATCTTAAGTTTATTCAATGAAACACCACTGGGCTGGGGATATAGCTCAGTGGCACACGTGCCTGCCTGTCAAGTGCAAGGTCCTGAGTTCGATTCCTGATATTAAAAATAAAAAAAAAACACCACTAGTAAATACTGCAAAACTTGTTAGTTATTTCAGTTAAAAATTTATCCAGGGGCTGAGGATATAGCTCAGTGGAATAAGCACCTGCCTGGCAAGTGCAAGGTCCTGAGTTGGATCCCCAGTACTGCAAAAAAAAAAAAATTGAAAAGGAAAAAATAGCATTCATTGGTACACAGAAAATAATTTGTTAATGCCTAGAACTGTTGCAGATACTGAGTTTCTGTGGATTTAACTACCAAACATTTCTTTTTGTCCCTGTCTTGACTCCCGCCACCTCTGCCGTGGTGGTTCAAACCTCATGACTTCTCACTCAGGGTGCTGTAATTGCCTTCTAACTATTCTCTGTGTCCCCTCAGGACACCCAAATCTCTATACTAACATGAATAGTTTTAATGTTTCTAAAAGCTAAACATGTCATGTCTCTGCAAAAAACTCTTTAGTGCCACTTAGAACTCTTCTATGTCCTAATTTAGACTGTTTCTACCATCCTTAACCATTATTCACTATTCTGCTAACTGCTAACATGCTGTTTCCAAGACATACATTGCATTTCTCTGGTTGAAATACCTTCTGTAGTCCACTCAGATCCTTCAAGACTCAGCTCATGTGTCACTTCCCTTGATAGGCTTTCTCATCTCCCAACCAGGTATCTTTTGAGACTACAAACTGGGGTCAGAAGGATGTGAGGAGAACAATGGGTACCAATCATCTTTTGACCTCAACAGAAAAGTTACACAAGCAATGGCAAAACCAATAAACTATTTCCCGTACATTCTTATTTAATCTTCACAACAAATCCGTGAAGTAAATACAATTATCTCCATTTTATGAATAAAGAAACCACAGTTCCAAGGGCTTATACCATTGCCCTGAATCACACAACTAGCCAGGCGTGGTGGTGCACGCCTGTAATCCCAGCACTGGGAGGCTGAGGCAGGAGGATCGTTTAAGAGTTTCAAGATCAGCCTGGGCTATAAAGTGAGCTCAAAGCCTGCCTAAACTGCATAGAGACCCTGTCTCAAAAAGAAAGAACAACAACAAAAAGTACATTTTTTCTACCATATTGTTTACCTAGCACCACCAACCAAGGACGCATGAGCAAGAGAGACAGACAGACAGACAGACAGACACAGACAGAAAGACATACTGAGGATTATATACTGAACTACATCCCCAGTCCTCCCTCCTTTGTTATTTTTTTTTCCCTTTGTTATTTGGAGAGAGGGCTTTAGTAAATCACTAAATTGCCCAGGCTGGGCTCGAACTGGAAATCCTCCTACCTCCTAGAGTGCTGAGAGTACAGGTGTGTACCACCACACCCGACTTCCAAGGGCATTTTGATGCCATTTCTCTGGTATGTGAAAGAGATGCCTGAGCATGTGCAGTATCAGTGTATTTGCTGTTACATATGCAGCTGTATGTGAAAACATAACTCTTTACTATGTCTTTGGGTGCACTGACTCATATGGATATCTCAGTGAAACTCTTCTCTATTTTGTTCATGTTTGTTTGTTTGGGACAGAACCTAGCTATGCCAGTTCAGGCTGACCTTGAACTCGCTACTTAGCCCACGCTGGCCTCAAATTCACCCATCCTCTGACCTCAGCCTCCCAAGAGTTTGGATTACAGGTGTGTGCCATCATGTTCAGTTTTTGAAACTATTTTCATATTGTAAATCAGAAGGATTAAATCATATTCAACTCAATTTAACAAATACTTGTGGAATTCCTAATTTGTGTTATGATTAAATAAAATATAGACAAGACAAACAAAACTAACATTTACAGCAATACTCTGTGCCAAATCATATATGAAGCAAGTGCTTTACAGTCTTTATCCTCTTGTCTTCCCAACATCATTGAGAGATGATAATGATGATTTTCATCACATAAAAAGAAAGCTCAGAAAAATTAAGTAACTTCATACAACATCACATAGCTAGTAGATGAAAAACTAAAATTAGAGTACAATGTCTAAATTGTAAGCCAATTTTTTCCACTACTTTTAAGTCTCTTTCCCCAAGCCTTCCTCCTATCCCACCCTCAGGAAGTCAAATCCTTTAAAAAAGGACAGGCCAGGCATGGTGGTGCATGCCTGTAATCCCAGCATTTGGGAGGCTGAAGCAGGAAGATTGCTGTGAGTCTGAGGCCAGCCTGGGATACAAAGTGAGTTCAAGAACTGGATAGTGAAACCCTGTCTCAAAAAAAAAACAAAAAAAAAACCTTCTTATTACAGAGATAAGATCTGCATCTACAAAACATTTAGATAATAATGTAAACAACCAATGGACAAAGAGTGCTCTAAACCAGATCTTTTAATGTTCTGGGCTATAATCTTCTATCTAATGACAATAGACTAAAGTGATCTCTAGAGTCCTTTTTATTTATTTATTTATTTATAAAATTTTTTTTGGTACTGGGGATTGAACTCAGGACCTTCTGCTTGCCAGGCAGGTACTTATGCCACTGAGCTGTATCCCCAGCCCTAGCATCCCTTTTAATTCAAAAATCTACAATTAGAGGAATGATGCAAGTAACACAGGCAGTCAACTTGAATTCTGAGATGTGTGTGTGCTGTTTTCAAAACAGCTCTCGCTATGTTGCTCAGATTTCCTTGCTTCAGCCTCCCAAGTAACTGGAACTACAGGCATATGCCACTTGAAGAGCTAGCGTGCAAATATTCATTAACAGGAAACGAAAACTCTGAGTATTCTAGGATACTCAAATTTGCATACTCAATATCTAATTTGTGTGTGAAAATTTGTGAAGAAATTAATTGCTTATAATGATGACTCCAACCACCATTAGCTAGTATGTACATTTTTTTTGCAGTTACATTGGTATTTAGTATGGAAATCTCTGTTTCCTCATGATAGCATGCAAAAACAAATCTGCATGAGAGAATATTTGGTAAGAATGAAGTCCCTTAGGATTACCAGTTTAGATCTAGCAGCAGTAACACATGCCTGTACTCCCAGCTACTTGACAGGCTGCGGCAGGAAGATACTTAGTTTGGAGCCTGACTGAAACTCTATCTCGAAATAAAAAATAAAAAGGGCTCGGGGTGCAGCTCAGTGGTGGAGTGCTTGCCGAGTATATATAAGGCCCTAAATTCAGTCTCCAGTACACACACAAAAAAAAGTTTAGGAAACTAGGGATGAGGTACTATTTATGGAACTGATAATCATCAAATAAAACCAAAAAAATGAATACATTACTCTGTGTTACTTGGTGTATCCTAGGATGTTATAGTGCAGCCATAGATTTTTTTTTTTTTTGTCTTTTTTGAGACAGGGTCTCACTATGTAGTTCAGGCTGGCCTTGAGCTCATTCTGCAGCCCAGGCTGGTCTGGAACTCACAATGATCCTCCTGCCTCAGCCTCCCGAGGGCTGGGATTACAGGCATGCATCACCATGCCCAGCTGCATCCATAGATTTTTGTTTTGTTTTGTTTTGTTTTGTTTTTTCGTACTGGGAATCGAACTCAGGGCTTTGTGCTTGCCAAGCAGGCATTTGTGCCACTGAGCTATATCACTGGCCCACGCAGCCACGGATTTTTGTCTCTAAGTGACAGGAACAATCTATCAAAGCAAGGTGCAATGTGGCTATCATACTTCACTCAGACATGTCTACAGAAGGATGCTTGGTATAAACAGGATGTCACAGGCTAGAAAATAAAGCTTATCATATACAGAATTGCTTCTCGAGCTCTAAATTTTTATATAGTGGGACCCACTTTGTGATTATCTTTTTAAAATGCAAATCTAATGCATAGGTTGCTGCCCATCAGCGTATCCTCGGCTTTGATCCCCAGCACTGAAAAAAAAGTCTCTTTTAAATGAACTGTGTGTGAAAGGAGCAAATTCTTCATTTTAACCAACAAGAGTAAAATGCTAGTCCAGAGTACCAAAGTATGGTAGGATACAATTCGATCTAAGTCATGACCTACAAACCTTTCAGGCTCAAGTATCAGGTCAGCTTCTGGAGCACACCATGAATAAGTTAACACAGTCGCTCCAGAGTCTAAAAGAAATCCATCCTTGAAGAAATTAAGTAGTAGGTGTAAAGAGACACATCAATAGTTAAAACACCGACTGTACAGTCCCACCTTTACCACCTGCTAATATCAGTGACCACCTTATTTTGTGTGTCTATAGCCATGTTAAGTGTGGGTTTCTTCAACTGTAAAATAGGGTTGTGCAAGGATTAAACAAGTTAACACGCTCAATGCCCAGGCATTGGAAAAAGTAAGTAGCTAGCTCTTAGAGTGTATGTGTAAGGAGGTAAATATTCATCCCACTGCTCTGACGCTACCCTCTCGGCAGGCATCCGATGACCAGTGAATGTATCATGTCTGTGATTGGGACATCTGTGACAGTCGGAAGGGTAGGGCAGCATGTTTGTGGACTGAGAGGTTGTTTGGAATGTTTCTTCAGGACCAACTGGTGATTTTGTCATGCCCCTTTCCTTGGCTGACATCTGCCAAGATTAAGAAGAAACACATATCTGAATTCCTACCAGATTTGTGCCACATAGACTATTAAACAGAAACAGTTGTCAATCAAAACACAAAATGAATTGACATTTTGTTTCCCTGGGAGCATCTTTGGGCTTCTTTGAAGTTCTTTTCACTTAGTAGTAGTACTGTACTAGTAAGAAATCTTTTGGTTTTGGTTAGAAGTGACCACTCAAGTCAGCTTGAAGGGAGGGTATTTATTACACCTCATAACTGAAAATTCAGTATCTCACAAACTAAAAGAACTTTGTAGTGGGCAGGGGCATAGCACAGTGGTAGAGTGTTTGTTTACTATGTGTGATGCCCTGGGTTTGGTCCTCAGCACTAACAAAAAAGAAAAAAAAAAAGATTTTGTAGCTGGGATTTATGGCGCATGCCTATAATCCCAGGACTTTGGGAGGCTGAGGCAGGAGGGCCACAAATTCAAGCCCAGCCTAGGCAATTTAAGAAAATTCTGTCTTTAAAAAAAAAAAAAAAAACCTGGGCATGGTGGTACATGCCTGTAATCCCAGCACTCGGGAGGCTGAAGCAGGATTGCTGTGAGTTCAAGACCAGCCTGGGCTATAAAGTGAGTTCAAGGCCAACCTGGACTGCATAGCGAGACCCTGTCTCAGAAGAAAAAAAAAAAGAAAAAGAAAATTAGCTAGGTGTTTCTGTCTTTCCACAAACAACCATTCTCAATGCCTGGATATATTCCTGCATAACATATTGTATTTTATTATGAAGTTATATGTATCCATTTTAGGGAAGAGGTAGAGTTGGTTAATTCTGGGGTCTTCCTCTGATACTGTCTACATATACGATGTGAATCAGGAAGATTTCTGATATTGGTTTTAACCATATGTGTCCTTTAGCCAGGCATGGTGGTACATGTCTCTAATCCTAACCTTTAGGAGGCTGAGGCAGGATGATCATTGGTTTGACCCCAGCCTGGGCAATTTAGACACTTAGGGAGACCCTATTTCAAAATTTTAAAACATGAAACTAATAAAAGGGCTGGGGATATAGTTCAGTGCAAACGCTCTGGGTTCAAATCCTAATGTCTTAATTAATTAATTAATTAATTAATTTAAAAATCCTGAACTTTAAAACAGGCACCTATGACTGCTGAGTATGATATACATATCAGCAAAGAAAGGAAACCTTTTTTAGTACAAGTGTGTGAATCCAGGATCTGTTTTCTTTTTTTCTTTTTTTTTTTTTGTCTTTTTGAGGCAGGGTCTCACTATACAGTTCAGGCTGGCCTTGAGCTCACTTTGTAGCCCAGGCTGGCCTCAAACTCACAGTGATTCTCCTGCCTCAGCCTCCCAAGTGATGGGATTACAGGTGTGTGCCACCACACCTGGCTGAACCCAGGATCTTTAAGTGGAGCTACAGCATCAGCTCATTTTTGACATTTTCAGTGTTTCACTAAATTGCTAAATTGCCCAGGCTGGGCTCCAACTTGGGATCCTCTTGCCCCAGCCTCCCAAAGTGCTGGGATTACAGATGTATGCCACTGTGTCCCGCTAAGTTCAATTTTATATAACATTTAGGCTTGCCTGCTGTGTGACCTTTTCTTCTGTTCCTTTTTTTTTTTTTTTCCGGTACCGGGGATCGAACTCAGGGCCTTAGTGCTTAGCGGGCAAGCACTTACACCACTGAGCTATACTCCAGCCCACTGAGCTATACCTCCAGCCCGACCTTTTCTTTATAACTTGCTCTTCCTCATTCACTGCCCAAAAACTCTTCAACAGGGTGCCAAAATCAGATATAGTCATCCAATGGCACCATGTAAATGATTTCCATGAAATCCATCCTTTATTTCTGCTGTTCATAAATCTTCACAACCCACAATGTCAGAATATAAATGTAGCATCTGAAGGCATTGGAGACACTGGGAATGAGCAGAACAGAATCGAGGGCTCACAAGTCATAGCTCTATTTCCATAAGAGGCATCACATAGGTCACATGGAGGGAAAGTTGCATCTTAGTGGTCTACTTCATATAGCGCATGTAGCGGAGGGTGCTGGACCAGGGATAGAGGGCGAGGGGAGCCAGCAAAGAGGCCACAGAAGGTCCGTCACCGTTTAGTGACCCCAAAAGCAATGGGAAGCTTCTTAACACTGCCCTAACAGTGTATACAATGCAAATGATCAGCTCTAAAAAATCCAGCTTGGGCTGCACCCCACACATTCCCGATGCCTTTCCTTGGGCCAGTTGTTTCACAAAGAAGTGAACTTCTTTGTGTGTGAGCAACACTGGGAATTGAACACATGGCCTCACACTCTACCACTGAGTTATATCCTTGCCCTATTGACTTACTTATTTATTTATTTGTTTATTTTAGTGCTGAGGATTGAACCCAGGGACTTCATGTTCAATTACATCCCCAGTCTTTTTTTTTAATTTAATTTTATTTATTTCTTTATTTTTTTGTTACTGGGAATCAAACTCTGGACCTTGCGCTTGCTAGGCAGGCACTTGTGCTGCTGAGCTATATTCCCAGCCCTTTTTTTTTTTAAATCAGGGTCCCACTAGATCACTAAATTGCCCAGACTAGGCTATAACTTTCAATCCTCTTGCCTCAGTCTCCCAGAATGCTGAGGCTACACACATATGCCACCACTCCTGACTCCTTTCCATTTTATTTTGAGACAGAGTCTGCCAAAGTTGCTGAGGCTGACCTCAAACTTTCAAGACTTCTTGAGTAGCGAGGATTAGAGGCATATTTTCCCAGCCTTAGGCGTAAAATACTAAGTGGTCAAGAAATATGGGGAATTCTTAATTATCTTAAACTTTATTAGACACATTATGATTAATATCTCTCAAAATATTTCCCTTGCCTTTTTTTTTTAATGTCTTTTTGAGACAGGGTCTCACTATGTAGTTCATGCTGGCCTTGAGCTCACTTTGTAGCCCAGGCTGGCCTCGAACCTGCATCGATCCTTCTGCCTCAGCCTCCCAAATGCTGGGATTACAGGTGTGCACGACCACGCCCGGTGTCCCCCTTGCTTTTAACACACTATCCCATTGTTCTTGACACTTTCTGAAGCAGCTCTGGAGCTTCGCTCTCATGGGTGTCTTTAGTTGCATTGCCAAGGCTGCCTCAATAACTTAAATCAACTCAAAAGGTTTATCTTCATGGTCATTTTGACTTTGAGGAAGAACAGAAAAATTAAACAGCGCCAGATCCAGTGAATGAGAACGTGAAGATGCACTGTGATGTTTTCACGAACCTCCCTTTCACTGAATGGCCCTTAGCAGCAGCACTTACTATATTTTTTTTAACCAAACCTCATAAAAACCCAAAAGAAAACTTCCAGAACTGCTTCAGAAAGTGGCAATAATGGTGAGATAAGTGTCCTCAAAGCAAAGGGGAATATCTTGAGGCTGATTAATGGTCATGTATCCTCTATTGGATGTAATACATTTTCTGAATATAAACACTCATCATATATTTTAATCACACCTCATATTTTGATTGTGCTAGCTGTGATTGTATGCCCAATCAAGAGGCTCACAGTAGCAAGAGGCTCACAGCAACACTGCAACAAGCACACATAACGATGGAGAGGAAATTGCCAAAAGGAATGTATGGTACTTTGTGTCTGAAGAGGGAGAGCTGGGCATGGTGTTGTATACCTATGATCCCAGCACTCGGGAGGCTGAAACAGGAGGATCACTGTGAGTTAGAGACCAGCCTGGGCTACAAAGTGAGCTCGAGGCCAGCCTGAACTGCCTGGTGAGATCCTGTCTCAAAAAGACAAATAAATAAATAAATAGATAGATAGATAGATAGATAGATAGATAGATAAAAATAAATTTAAAAAAGAAGAAGGGAAAATTCCAGACAGACAAAAACAACGCATGTTCACTATAAGTAGAACAGAATTGCTCGTGAGGTGAAATGATGTGGCTTGGTGAGGATGCTAGCTAGAATAGAATACATTGACACTTATTTGTGGTCATGTAAAAGAAAGCAACTATCATCACCTGGATGCAGCAGAACTTTCTTACATGGAGCCTCTTTTGACCTTCACCATAACTCTGAGAAGGGGGAGGACATATTCATTTTAAAGGGTATACTTTTGAGACTCAAGTGGCACAGAGAAGCTCCACAGAAAAATGTACAGTTCATACAACAGGTGTAACTCTGGTACCTGCATCAGATGAAGAAACAGATGTCTTTCAGATATCCTGGGAACCTTAGACAACCCTGAAAATATATCTACCAAGCGTAAGAACCCAGAAATACCCCTCGGCCAGGAACACACCGGTAGTGCCAAGGTGATAGCCACCTCAGGAGAAGGCTGGCGCGTGTGCGCATCTGTTCCTGGCGTTCTCTTATCACACTAACGTGTGTAATAGCCCTGCTCCCAGATACCACAGGCAAACGGCATTCGCTTGCCCATGTCCATCTCCCACGCCTAACTTAGTTTCTGGCACATAGCAGAAAATGTTTGCTGAATGACTGAAGTGGTAGATAACAAACATTTACTGAATGTCAGTTATGCACATTATGGCAGGCCCTGTGGGCGTGGAGACGATTAAAATAGCATTCCTGTCTTGAGGAGATCACAGGTTCATAGGAAAGGCCAACAAGTAGATAGTTCTGTGTAATTTATGACTCTTTCACTGTACAGGATAGAGAACCAGATATAAGGCAGTTTGAGAACAGTAGATTAAGAAGCCTGAGGCAGCAGGATTGCAAGGTGGAGGCCAGACTAAGCTACATAACAAGATCATGTCAGAGAAAAAGAAAGAGGGCTACCCCACTCTGGACCCCTCCTGGAAATCCTGGAGCTATTCTTCTCTCCTTTGTTTTTATTCTTCTCTCCTTATTTCTAGTAAAACTCTCCTAACAGAAGGAAAGAAAGAAAGAAAGAAAGAAAGAAAGAAAGAAAGAAAGAAAGAAAGAAAGAAAGAAAGAAAGAATAGAAAGAGACTAGGAATATTTTGGCTTACTCGTGCTTTTTACAAAAAAAAAAAAGTCCAAACTGCAAGCCAATGAGTTTGACAGCCCAGTGTGATGGCACACGCCTGTAATACCAGCACTCAGGAGGCTGAGGCAGGACAATTGCTGTGAGTTCAAAGCCAGCCTGGGCTACAGAGCAAGATCCTGTCTCTCTCTCTTTTTTTTTTTTTTTTTGGTACTGGGAATTGAATTCAGGACCTTGTGCTTGCCAGACAGGCACTTATGCCACTGAGCTATAACCCCGACTCAAAAAAAAAACCAAAAAAGCGAGTCTGACATCAGCTTTACCACAAATCCTGAGATGCTTGACAAGTCAATCAAACTCTCTGTGCTCAGCTGCAGATGCATGTCAGTGACAGACCATGTGCTTAGTCAACATGGGGCCCTGGGCCTGCTTGCCAGTGCTGCAAAAACAAAAACAACTCTCTGGGCCTCAATTCCACCATTTGTAAAAGGGAACAATAATCCTGATTACCCAATATGCAATATGGTTATTTTGAAGAGTAAATAAGTTCATATTTCATTATTGTTGTCATCATCTACATCAAACCTCAGGAAAAAATATAAGAGAAATTCTCTCCTCAAAATGCTAAAGAAGCCAGGTGTGGTGGCTCACGCCTGTAATCCCAGCACTTGGGAGGCTGAGGCAGGAAGATCTTTGCCAGTTCAAGACCAGCCTGGGCTACAAAGTGAGCTCAAGGCCAGCCTGAACTGTATAGTGAGACCTTGTCTCAAAAAGACAAAAAAAAAAAATCTAAAGAAAATCTTATTGTGCCCATTGGCTCTAACTGGATTACACATCTGAAGCCAGACCTGGAGAAATGTCACTCACTGTGTACACAGATTGGTTTACGCTAATAAACATTCTCCATCTCTGCAACACGTCAAGTCCACTTCCCAGACTGTGTAGAAGAAGTGCTTGTTCCAAGCTGCACACTGAGGTACAGTTACCAGAAAGAGAATGGATGCTAGCTGGCAAAAACAAAAGTGAGCAGCACAGTGGCTTTACAATATAGTCGAACCAGTGCCGCCATCACGGTGAGCATTGGAATTCATCTGAAGAGCTTCTGACCCAGACTGGAAAGAATCATGGTTTTGTTTTTCTTTCTTTCTTCCTTCTGTTTGTTTCAAAGGACTTTCACTGTATTGCCCATATGGGCCTCAAATTCCTCAAGCAATCCCCCTGCCTCAGCCTGTCTGGTAGAATTGACTTATTTTAATCAGCTACCTAGGTCCTCCAATCCAAAAGGGGTTGAGTTTTTAAAAACAAATTGTAATAGCTGAGAACAGGTCCCAGCCAGTCCTCTCCTGGTTCACCTCTCCTGTGTTGCCTCCTAGGCTTCTTGGGCCTCTGTGGTACATATATCCACCCACGTCCCACATTTCTTCTTCTTTTTTTTTTTTTTTTTGTCCTTTTGACACAGGGTTTTGCTATGCAGTTTAGGCTGGCCTTTGTAACCCAGGCTGGTCTCAAACTCTCAACAATCCTCTTGCCTCAGCCTCCCAAGTGCTGGAATTATAAGCGAGTGCCACCATGCCTGGCTCTTTTTTTCTTTTCTGTTCTTTCTTTTTGTGTGTGTGTGCCTATTATGGTTAATACATTGTGTCAACTTGGGGAGTCTAGAGATTTGGCTAAAGGATACAACAGATCCACATCCTGAGATAAAAAAGACATGCCCTTAAAAAAAATTGTAGTAAAATATACCTAACATAAAGCTTACCATTTTACCAGGAATCAAAGCTAGGGCTCTGTGCATATTAAGAAAGCATTCTACCACTAAGCTTATATATATATATTTTTTTCTCTTTTCGAGCGCTAGAGCCCAAACACAGGGCCTCATGCACACCAGGCAAATACTCCACCTTTTAACTCCACCCAAGGTCTCCAATTTTACCCATTTTTAAGTGGCGGGCAAGATAGTCACACTGTGTAACTGTCACCATCATCCATCCGCAGAACATTTTTATCTTTCCAAGACGGAAACACTGTATGCACTGAGTAGTAACTCCCTTTTCCTCCTAGAGTAGAGTAAACCCAACTCTAGCAAACACCATTCTGCTTTTTAAAGTTTTATTTATTTATTTTTTTTAAGACAAAGTCTCACTAAATTATTAAACTGCCCAGGCTGGACTTGAATTTGCAATCCTCCTGCCTCACCTCCCTGAAGGATGGGATTACAGACATGCACCACCATTCCTGGTTGGAATTTCCTTCCTTTTAAAGCTGAGTAATATATTATGTTTTATTCTTCCATTCATCGGTCAGTGGACACCTACGTGGCTTATACCTTTTGGCTATTGTGAGTAATGTTGCCATGAACACAGGTGTACAAAAATCTGTTAGTCTCTGCTTTCCATTTTCTAGGTGCTTCTAAAACAGAAGAAAAAGTGGAGCTTTATTCATTTTTTCCTCACTTATCAGAAGGTGTCAAATCCCCATCCTCTCATGCAACTTCTAGCTTTTATGATTCTCATTCCACTCAGAACCATAGAATCAGCCCTGGGGTGGGGATATAGCTCAGTGGCAAAAGCGCCTGCCAGGCAAACATAAGGTCCCAAATTCAATCCCTGGTTCTGCAAAAAAAAATAGAATCAGCCCTTACTTCTCAGGACATATGTGAATACAGAGATTTCCCCATTATCACCACGAGACCCAAAATATTGCTTGGGAATTAGTGCACTGAGAAAACCATCTTTCCTCTGAGACCACTTTTTTTTAAAAACCCCACCCCCACTGGGGACTGAGTGTTGGGCCTTGTGAATGCCAGGCAAATGCTCTATCAAGCTACATATCAGCCCTTTTTTTGTCTTTTTTGAGATAAGGTCTCACTATGCAGTCCGTGCTGTCCTTGAGCTCACTTTGTAGCCTAGGCTGGTCTCGAACTCACAGCGATCCTCCTGCCTCAGCCTCCTGCGTTCTGGGATTACAGACATGCACCCGGCTCATATCGACCCTTTGTATTTTATTCTGAGACAAGGTCTCACTAAATTGTCCAGGCTGGCTTCAAATTCACAATCGTTTTGGTCTTCTAAGTAGCTGGGATAACAGATGTGAGCCACCACACCCAATTTAAGATTAGATTCTTTGAATGATAGGAGGAACATAGAATTGAGAAACTTTGTTTTCCTGGGAGGGAACCTGTCAGTTGTGAAAAACTCAAAGTTGAAAATTGTCACATGGTGACTGCCTTGTGAAACCTGTCAAGATTCCTGACAGCTCAGCTGAGAACCTAATTACCAGTTACAAAGACAGACAGGAAAAACGTGCTGTCAGAGGGCTCCTGGTCAGGTGGTGTCCTAGCCTCATCATCAGCCTCCTTGTTTCAGCTACAGCAAAACCATTAGTATATTGACATTACCTGTGTTTATTATGTTGAACAAAAGAACCATGTCAAACCACAATTCCGTGTCAGCGGAGTTTTTGGTAATCACCTAAATTGAACAGTGGCGTCTGACCTGATTGTATAAACACCTTCAATATTCTCAGGGCCATGCATAATACCATTCTGTACCTAACTTTTCTCCTGGGGTTTACATAGACTTGAACAAATCTTTCTTGTTTCCTAGAGTGAAGAAGAGAAGCCATCATTTGTTCTATTAAAGCCCAAATAAGGAAAATAACTTATCTAAAATTATACCATCAATCACCAAGCGAGCATCTTTTTTTTTTTTTGTCTTTTTGAGGCAGGGTCTTGCTGTGCAGTTCAGGCTGGCCTTGAGCTCACTTTGTAGCCCAGGCTGGTCTTGAACCCATAACGATCCTCCTGCCTCAGTCTCCCAAGTGCTGGAATTACAGGCGTGCGCCACCATGCCCAGCCCCCCACCTTTTATTTTAAGCCAGCATCTTATCTTCCAAGGAAAATACAGTAAAACTGGTATGAACAAAGTAGCAATGTTCATGAAGAATCCTGAAATTGGGGAAGAGCAAGATTAATGTATTCATGTGGTAGTTTTTACAAAGTCTTCTAGTCTTACAAAGCTCACACATTTCCCACTCTCTTTCCACCACTGCTAAGCAGAACTTGAGCATGAATGCTATCTCAGTGGGAAATGCTTTTTAGTTTTCTGAAAACAGGGACTTGTCATTTAGAGTATGAGGGAAAAAAGAGACTTGATATTTATTCGGCTTCTGCTATGTTCCAGATTCCATGTCTTCTATCAAATTACATCTGTAAGCCAGTTGGCAAAGTAGACGCTAACATATACATAGTCAAATGCCTTACCTGGAGCTTAGATAAAAATGAGATAAACTGCCCAAGTTCACACAGCTAGTAAATGGCAGAGCAGCCAGGCCTGGTAGCAAGGAATTGCAGTCCCAGCTATTTGGGAGTCTGAGGCAGGAGAATCACTGAAGCTAGGTATGCAAGGCGCTGAGTTTCATTCTCAGAGTCTCAAAAATTAAAGATTAAAAAAAAAAATTAAAAGTTGCCTGACTCAGAGAGAAAGCACTCAGGTAAAATACTCCAGATTCCAAGATATTATAGAAAAATAGGAAACTGGGGTAGCGAATGAGAAGAACAAAGAGTGAAGAAGTGGGTGGGAGACAGAAAAGCCAGGAAGGGAGAACACTGGGGCGTTTGATGGGGAGTGGAGGCCATTCTCAGAGACCTTCCACCAAGACCCACAGAACATGTAGAAGCCGATAATCTTTCTTTTGCTCCCTTCACCATTTATTTTCTCTTCTGTAAAAGGATTAGCAGGATGGGCTCAGTGGGAAAGGAGGCCCCTGTGGGATACTGTTACCAGCCATCTGTGTTCTGTTCTTTACTTTTGAACAAGACGGCTCCAAAACTCTGAACTGGAGAGGGAGTTGGAGCTGCATACAGATCAGCAGCGCTGTTGCTAACAGCTCTGATGCCTGCAGGATGACTCAACCCTCTGTGCCTGGCAGAGTCAGCTGTGGTCCCCTGGAGCCTCCTACTCGGGGGAGAAAATCAGAGATGTGGGAAAGTGGCTTGTGGAGGGAGAAGGAGAACCCCTGATCTTGAGCATGAATTTAGGCTCAAGAATAGCTCGGGGCACCCTGAGTTGTTAGAGAAGCGTTCCAACTGATGATGGGTTACAATTAAAGATGATAGCTAAGGAAGCACAATCCTCTGTATACTTTAACTGCTCCACAGAAGGAGTACACCGTCTGGAGGGTGGCAGTCAGCAAAAGCCATATGGCTGTGTCACCAGGAATTCAGCCCAAACACAATCGCTCTCACCTTCCTGCCGTTTTACTCAGGTACACTTAGTTCCTGCTGTTCCCTCAGTGTCTGAGGAACCCCCAGACTCTTTCTATTCTGATTAGGGTGTCATCAATGTCTAACAGTCTTTTTGTACTTCAGGTCTCTGCCCTGGTCCTTCACTCAGATCTCTGACATACAGGCAATTAGGAAGAAGCAGCCATGCCAGGGGGCTGCTAGGTAGACTTCCTGTCTGCTGTTTGTGTATGTGTAGTGCCAAGAGGCTACACTAACATAGAAACAGCTTGATCCAGCCCCCCCAAACTCAGCGACGGCCGGCTTCTCTCAAAGACGTGCCCTTTCAGTTGGCTCCTTATCACTCAGCATAAACAGCCCCCACTTCTGGGTTTGGCTTCCTGTTACCATGGCAACTCAGAAGAAATGGGTTGAAGCTGCCAATAAAAGCATCTGCAAGAGCTCCCTTACACCCAGACTCCTTTAAAAACAATAGTACAAAGAGGAATCACCACTATATCCACCCCCACCTCCACCCCACATATACACCCTCCACTGGTGGTTTGAGGGAGAAGCCATCAGTTCTTGAAATAACTGAGAAAGTGGTTGCTTAACTCCAGAAGAGATGCTTTCATACTCTAATACAATTCTTTCTTTAGATACTAGCCTAGAAATCTGACCGAACTATCCGTTGTTTATACCTCTACAGGGCTAAGGAATTTACAAAATGAGTCTGCATGTGTGCTCTTTACTTGTATTTCATTTTTCTGTGCCTAGAGGAAGAATATGAGTATTTTGTATTTCGAACTACAGCTAGTTTCAGGCAAAGGAGGAGAAGACTTTTTTTATTTTTTTTAATTTTATATCTTATTTTTGTGGTAGTAGGTATCAAACCCAAGATGCTCTAACCACTGAGCTACATCCCCAGCCCACATCATTTATTCATTTATTTATTTATTTATTGTCTTTTTGAGACAGGGTCTTGCTATGCAGTTCAGGCTGATCTTGAGCTCACTTATGTAGCATAGGCTGGTCTCAAATTCACAACGATCCTCCTGCCTCAGCCTCCTGAGTGCTGGGACTACAGGCATGTGCCACCACACCCTGGCATCACTTTTTTATTTAATTGTGAGATAGAGTCTTTCTAAATTTCCCAGGCTGGGCTTGAACTTATGATCCTCCTGCCTCAGCTTTCCAGAGTACATGGGTTACAAATATGTATACCACATCTGGCAGTAGCTGGTTTTACATGTCAAGCATTTTTCCTATATCAAGTACACTGCTGGACAAAGTGTGCTGCTGGGAAATGTAGACAAGGTACCCTGTCCTCAAAGAGTTCATAGTCTAATATTCTCATGCTAGAGACAGACAGACCAGCCAGGCATGGTGGTACATGCCTGTAGTCCCAGCACTTGGGAAGCTGAGGCAGGAGGATCACTGTGAGCTTAAGGCCAGCCTGGGCTACGAAGTGACCTCAAAGCCAGCCTGAGCTGCATAGCAAGACCCTGTCTCAAAAAGACAAAAAGAAAGAAAATAGAGAGACGGACAGACAGACCAATAAGTATAGGCAATATGATGAGTTCTTCTCTAAATGAAGAGAGAAAACAGAGGAGGGAGCCAGAAATTTAACACTTAAGTATATCGGGATTTTCCCAAAACACAGAAATAGTTTATCTGTTCGTTAGGTCCTCTGAGTTATGAAGGACAACCCTACTTAGCTCAACACTTTTTGTTTCCTTCAGTACTGCACTGGGGCTTGAAGGAAGGAATAAGATGTGTTTCTAGATTTTATTTTATTTTGATCTTATTAACTTGCCCAGGCTGCCGTTGACCTTCCATCTCTTGCCTCAGCCTCCCGAGTAGCTAGGATTACAGGTGTGCAGCACCATATTTGGCTTACTTAATAATTTAAAAAGTGTATGTCACAGAAACTCAGGAAACTAACAACTCTGCAAAGTAAGACACAGCATTTTTGGCATTTTCACTGTAATGCTTAGTAATGCTTAGTCATTAGCATGACGTAGCCATTTTTCTCCCAACAGGGCCTCTTTTACCACTACTAATTGGTTCCTTATTCTTCTTATTCTTCTTCATTTATATGAATGTTCCCTACCTGGAAGTTTCTACATCCTTATAGCTCGCCTTGACCCCTCATAAATCTGAGGATATCTTCTAGTTTTTCTTTATGTATCATTTAATTTTATTTATTTATTTTCCTTTTTGTTTGAGATAGGGTCTCCCTATACAGTTCTGCCTGGCCTTGAACACTCCTGCCTCTGCCTCTCGAGTGCTAGATTTATAGGTATGAGCCACCATGCCTGGCTTATGTATCATTTTAGCTCTTGTTCTTTTCTTTTTTATTTTCCTTGAGACAGGGTCTCACTATGCAGTTCAGGCTGGCCTTGAGCTCACTTTGTAGCCCAGGCTGGTCTCAAACTCACGTCGATCCTCCTGCCTCAGCCTCCAGAGTGCTGGGATTACAGGTGTGTGCCACCTTGTCTGGCTCCTTAGCTGCTGTTCTTATCCTCAGTTGCTGCATCTTGTTGCTGTTGTTGTTGTTGTTATTGTTGAGCTGGGAATCAAACCCAGGGCCTTTATGTTCAAGTACCTGAATAGGCATTTTAATCACTGAACTACACCTCTAGCTGTTTTCCTTTTCGAACTCAGATATTAGAGAATATGAGGGGCTGGGGGTATAGCTCAGTGGAATAAGCGCTTGCCTAGCAAGCGCAGGGTCCTGAGTTCGATCCCCAGTACCGCAAAAAAAAAAAAAAAATTTTAGAGAATATGAGAGAATCCGATCAACCTACTCCTGTTTTTCATGCCAGGCTTTTCATAAGTTGCTGGCCAGGTTCTCAATTGTCCAGTACTGCATTATATGCCAACTCTGGTGGGCTAAGACAAAAGAACCTTCCCAGGGCTCCCCAAGGGTGTCTTTTCAATAGAAAGTATGGGTGGGAATTTCCCTTGGGAAAGAAATATGGCTGTAGCAAGATGATGTTCTATGTAGAAGAGAATGAAGAAACAACATGTACGAAAGGATGGTAAAGAGAAGTGCAGTGAGTCTGGAGTTGATTAAAAGATATTTTTAAAAGAATTGCTCTATGTCAGCCATTATGCTAGGAGTCAGTAATAAAAGCTCTGATAGGTTGTAGACAGGATGCTATGGGAATTGGCTTTAAAAATCACCTGAACTAGCCAGGCATGGTGGCACACACCTGTAATTCAGCACTGGAGAGGCTTGAGGCAAGAGGATCTTTGCAAGTTTGAGACCAGCCTGGGCTACAAAGTGAGCTCAAGGCCAGCCTGAACTGCATAGTGAGACTCTGTCTCAAAAAGACAAATAAAATTAAAAAATAAAATAAAATCATCTGAACTAGACACGAGAAGATCAAAAAAGGCTTCTTAGAGGAAGGAAATTCAGATGTAGAATAAGAAGGAGGCATATCCTGGGATCTGAAAAAAGGTTAATGAAGCGGGCAGAAGAGGGGGAGACTAGTAAGAGATACGCAGGGACAACTTCCTTCAGGTGCCAGTAATTGTAGTTATGAATTTCTGAACACAGAACTGAGCACCAGGCTAATAATTTCATATATGCTAATTTATTTACTCCCACCAACAATTCTATGATGAAGTAATAATTATTGTTCACATTTTTTAGATAAAACCAAAACTGAGTGAAATCCGATAATTTTCTTATGATCATAAAACTAGCAAGTGCGCCAAACTGCTCATAAGGAAATTATACTTCTTCATGGGTCATATAAAGGACATTGTGTATTGTTGTGGGGTGTGTGGTGGCACATGCCTATAATCCCAGTATTCTGGGAGGCTGAGGACCGTAAGTTTAAGTCTAGCCTGGGCAATTTAGCAAGACTCTGTCTCAAATTTTTTTTTTCTTTTGTCTTTTTGAGACAGGGTCTCGCTATGCAGTTCAGGCTGGCCTTGAGCTTACTTTGTAACCCAGGCTGGTCTCAAACTCAGAACAATCCTACTGCCTCAGCCTCCCCAGTGCTGGGATTACAGGTGTGTGCCACCATGCCTGGCTGTCTCAAAATAAACAGTAAAAAGGGGACTGGGTATGTAACTTGTTGCTAAAGCTGTGGGTTCAATTCCCAGTACAAAAAAGAGAAAGTATTTATTTTAAGAACAATGGGATACTGAGTTTGGTGGCACATGCCTGTAATCCCCGCACTCGGAAAGCTGAGGCAGGAGGATCATTGCTAGTTCGAGATCGGCCTGGGCTACAAATTGAGCTCAAGGCCAGCCTGAACTGCACAGGGAGACCCTATCTCAAAAAAAAAGAAGAAGAACAATGGAAATTCATTGAAGGTTTTTGAACAAATTTGCATTTTGGAAAAAAAATCACTCAGTGCAAAGAATAGGATGGCTTCTAGAGAGGTAAAGAGTTATATAGGGAAACCACTTAGGATTCTCAGGCAGATCCAGTGACGCAGGGTAATCATTTGAACTAGAATGATATATGTGACACAGATGTCATTATTAAATAACATTATTCTTGTTATTTTGAGACAAGGTCTTGTTATGTTGCCTCTGTTCCCCAGGGTGGCCTTCAGCCCATGACTCTTCTGCCACTGCTCTAAGTAGGCCTATAGGCACATGCCACTATGCCGGGTTTCATCAACAAATATCTAGTGAGCTTCTAGAAAGAATGTTATGTACTAGGACACAAGGAGGAGCAAGATAGATTTATAGATTTGATCCTTGTCTTCATAGACTTTATTTTCTAAAGGATTGAGTAGAGAGGAATTAATGATGAATTTTTGTTTTTTTAAAATATGGAATGCTTCACGAATTTGCATGTCCTGTCTTGCTCAGGGGCCATGCTCAACTTCTCTGTATCGTTCCAATTTTAGCATATGTGCTGCTGAAGCGAGCACAAAGATAGGTTTTGTTTTGGTACCCGGAATCAAACACAGGACCTTGTGCTTGCCAGGCAGGCGCTGTACTAGTGATGAATTCAGTGGGGTAGTGATGGGAAAAAGTGGTGCGGGATGATGCACGGACTTCGGAATGGCCTCAACATCCATTTTGTTTATGCCACATAACTGCTCCAAGGATTTATATGTTAAGCAGGGAGGGGAGTAGTACGTTAAAAGGCTAAAGTTAGGAAGGAAAATGGAAACAATTTGGGGAGAGACTTGCGTGCCTTTTGCACCAGTTCAGGCTTTATTCTGGAGTTTTTAGGAGGCCATGGGAAATGCAAAAGCAATCTGGACAAATACACGTTAGCAAGATAAATCCTGCCGCCGCCCTCCCATTAACACTTAGAATTCCTCCAGGCTGATTAGCCATTTTGGGATGAGAATGCTCTCATCTTCTTTTCATGTTCTACCCTCTTGTGGTAAGAAGAAAAACAGCAAGTACCAATTTCAGGAGTTTGTAAACCAGCTTCGATTTTCCTTCGATGTCCCAGCTCCCGGATCTCAGAAAGTTTTGTTGCTCAAATGAAACCAGGCATAGTGGCAGGAACCATCCATTCATTCTGAGATTCCCCCAGCTCAGGCACACAGCTCTGCCTCGGACTGCCTCGGACTGCAGACATCTCGCTTCTGGTACTCTCATAAATCTGGTTTCCGATCTCCCACGCCGCCTCCATCCGGCCTCCACATTCTGGAGCAGCAGATCTCTCCGTAGGCGGCCCTGAGCAGTCACCAAAGGCTGACACTGCTGCCCTCGGGTGGGGACCTAGTGAAGTGCGCATTACATTTCCCCTGGAACCATTCCTTTTCAGAAGAGCTGTTCTTTAAACGAGGCGTTTTAGTGAGACGTACTTCCTTCACATCGGAGTTATAAAAGGATATTATTCCTTTGGGCTCCGATCTAAAGAAGAAGAGGGAGAGACAGCCAGAGTCCCCTCTCCATGAATTCATCATTGTTAATGCCCCCTTCTCACCATGAAGAGCAAGACTCTTAAAAGAACGTTAAGAGCTTGAAAACAGATGGTAGGGCAGGTCTAGGGCACCCTTTTCAAGGACATCTTCAGCTTTATTTGAAAAGAGATGTTTTCTTTCACACCTTGATCCTTGATCCATTTGCCCCGGAGTCCTTGTTCTTCTAAGGTAAAGCTCTGATTAATGCCCATCATAATATGAAAATTTTACTAATCTATATGGATTGGAAATAAACACTGAAATCACGTCTCAGAAATCCAGCGGAGACATGGTGGGCACACATCTGTAATCCTAGCACTCTGGAGGCTGTGACAGGAGGCTCATGAGTTCAAGACCAACCTGAGCTACATACCAAGTTCAAGACCAGCTATAGATTAATTACATAGTGAGAAGCCCTCTCTCAAAAAAAAAAAAAAAAAAAGGAAAAAGATTACAATTGAAGGGTTAGGTGTAAAGCTTAGTCACAGAGTACCTGCCTAGCATGTGCATAGCCCTGGGTTCAATCCCCAGCAGTGCAAAAATTTTAAAAATAGGATTGATTTAAAACCCCTCTGGCAAGGTTTTTTTTTTTTTTTTTGCATCATCTCAGGTTTTAAAGAACTTGAGTCACAATCTCCTCCACTCATTGACTCAGCACTTAGTGACAAAGTGACCCTTTAAATCTTAGCTAAGACAGCTCCTGTATCTCCTGGGGGTGATTTTGTGAATTAAATACTGATGCAGTTTTTCTAATTAAGTACATATACACTACCCACAGACTATTTACTCCAGAATTTCGTTCAAAGCCAGGGGCTTAAAAAAAAAAAAAAAAAAGCCAGGGGCTTTAAGATTTCTGACAGACAAATCTCTCCTCCATCCAAGCTCTCTATTCACCCAGGAATTTGTGATGTAAATAGTTCTGCTTGCTGGAGTGAAGCTGCATACCAACACCAGGAGAGAGCGGAGTCGAGTGGCCGTTGCCATGAAGCCCAGTGTTTACACAGAACTGTCTATAAAAGAAAGTGAGCCTAAGCCTGCGTAGATTTAGGGCTGATTGCATTAGAGCTGAGCCAGCTCCTTCATTTTACAGGGGAGAAAACTGAGGCCCAACACTTAGTTAAGGGACTTTTCAGGTGTTGAGAAAAAGTTGTGTCTTTTGCAAATTTATCAACTTTTCCAGTAAAGTGTGAAGCTAGGGACATAGTAGCTCAATGGCACAGTGATTCCCTAGTATGCCACAATTTCAAAAAATGTAGTTCCATAAAAACATAACAAAGGAAGCATCCCCTTCCTGATTGAGTAGGTATTTTTCTGTCCAGCTCCACTGTGGAATCCCAGCACCATCATTTCCAGGTAGAAGTGTCTGGAAATATGAGACTAATAACAGTGGGTTGGTAGACATCCCTGTATTTGTATTCAAGCCTACATTCACATTCAATTATATATGCACACCTGAGGGTGAACATTTGTATACCTCTCTGATGACTGAAATTTTTTAAACCTCAGTTTCTTGCCAAGTGAAATTTGATTAAGAAACAGTACCTACCCTCTAAGGATTAAGTGAAGTAATGTGGTATTTAAACTACTTAGCACAGCTGCCGACATATCCGAAATGTTCAATATCATATTATTTCTAATGTCTTGCTGAGAGGGAATGTGTCAGGGACTGCCTTCAAGGCCTGGGGCAAATGCTTTAACTTTTCATTTAATTTTCACAACAAATCTTTGAAGTAGATTCTTTTACTATCTTTTTTTTTTTTTTTTTGCGGTACTGGGGATCAAACTCAGGACCCTGCGCTTGCTAGGCAAGCGCTTATTCCACTGAGCTATATCCCCAGCCCTCTTTTACTATCTACACAGCACTGGTGAGAAAACTAGGCCTAGAGAGGATGAATAACTTCCTGAGGTCCCAGGGCTAGGAAGGAGCTGAGTTAAGACTCAAAACCAGGTCTGTCTAATATTAATGTCCTCAATCTTTATCGTTAGGCTGTATGCCTCTTTTACATAAGAAAGAAGAGATAACTGGTCTATTTTAGTATATTTAGACTTGCTAGAACTCTAAATTCACATATATTAGATACAAAGCATGTGTGAAATGGGCTGGCTTATCCATTTAAATATGTTTCAAGTAAACTCACTGAAACTGTAAGCAAAAGGTTGTTTTCTCCTTAAATATATATATATACATTTATATATACATTTATATACATTTATATATACAAATACATATATATATATATATATATATATACACACACACTTTTTTTTTTTTTTGGTCTTTTTGAGGCAGGGTCTCGCTATGCAGTTCAGGCTCGCCTTCAGCTCACTTTGTAGCCCAGGCTGGTCTCAAACTCGCAACGATCCTCCTGCCTCGGCCTCCCAAGTGCTAGGATTACACGCATGCAAAGTATATATATATATACTTTTTTTTTTTCTAAAATATTTATTTTTTTTCTAAAATATATATACATATATATATTTTAGAGAGACTCTACTAAGTCATTTTGCACAAGAGACAATTCCTCAACCACTGAATATTGTTTTATTCAGTATCTTATTGCTTCAAAATTCCTTGTTGGTCCTGGTAAGACCTATATAACAAATGCCAATCACACTGCAATCACATCACCAAATGCTTGAAAACCCTGTTTATCTACTAAACTATCTTCCTATTCTTCAAAATCTCTTGGGAGCCAGGCATGGTGGCACACACCTGCAATCCCTGCTACTAGGGATATAGCACAGTGTGAAGGCCCTGGATTCAATCGCCACTAAGAAAGACAAAAACAAAAAGCAACAGTAAAAGTCTTAGGGCACAAAAGACATACACTCAACATCTTTCTTAGTAGATAGTCTCTCAGATCAGTTAAAAGTACCAGTTTTGTAGGGTCGTCAGTGTTCTAACACAAATTTCTATTACAATTGCAGCCAGTTTCTGTCAGATCAGTTTCAGTCAGACTTTAGTTCTCGACTCTTCCCTTCTTTTCTCCCTTTTCTTTTACTGGTGATCTCATCTACTCCTATACCTTGAACTATCCCTGATACAAAGATATAACTACCATATTCGTTTTATTCATTCAATGAGCATTTGTTAACTTCTTGTTATAATCTGGATCTTGTTTACCTCTTCAGACATCTAAGTCCAGAAGTTTGTGGAATATCTTTGGAATGATGTGGTGAACTATCTGACATCGCTATAAAAATAGCTTTGGGACAAGCTATTTCGCTTTTCTGTAGTCCAGTCTTGCCATTATCCCTTTGATGCTCCTTTATATCAGCTACTCACAGTGTGTGGAATTTTTTACACCGATTTGGAAGCTCTCCTCGTCTCAGTCCAACATGGACTCATGCTGAAAATCACTAGTGTTAGAACCTCAACGTCCTGAAGATACAAAACAAAGTCATCACCTTTCTCACCAAACCATTCTCTGCTCTGAATTTCCTCCAGTGTTTCATTTAGTAGAAGCAATATTCCCCCCACCCCAGATTTCTCTAAGGTTTACTGATTGCCCTGACTCCCTTTCAACCCACTTTCTACTTAGTAATTTGTTAAAATACAAACCCAGTCATATTGTTCTCCTGCTTAAACCAGTCCATACCTTCTCCTTGTTGTAAGTGTACAATTCAAATTCCTTCCCAGCACCTAGACAAGACCTTGAAGGACCCAGCTTCTGCCCACAGATCCGTTCCCATTTTAGACCTTTTCTCATTTTAGGCCACTGTCTTCTGCTATGTTCCTGCTACGTTCTTCCTTTCACGTCCTGGGACACGCTAAAGTTCTATCTTGCCTGAAGACTATCAAAATCTCTCCCCTGTGCTCTTTTTTTTTTTCTTTGGTAGCGGGAATCAAACTCAGGGCCTTGCCCTTGCCACGCAGGTGCTTGTGCTGCTGAGCTATATCCCCGGCCCTTCCCTATACTCTTATCATTCATGGTTGACCTCTCGACGGACTTGGTGGCACACACCTGTAATCCCAGCACTTGGGAAGCTGAGGCAGGAGGATTGTTCTGAGTTTGAGACCAATCTGGGCTACAGAGTGAGTACAGTGAGTTCTGGCCAGCCTGAACTGCATATCGAGACCTTGTCTCAAAAAGACAAAGCAAACTAACAAAACCCTCTGATCTTAGTCTGAGCCCATTCTATTCTCCTAAATCATTACTGGCCATCATCCCTAGTCATTCTTTCTCCTAGTACCATTTGTTTCTGTATAGCATTTATCATGATGATAACATTATACATTTTTAGAACATACCTATTTATACTCTGCCTCCCCAGATAGATTAGACTCCATGAGAGCAGGGACTACATCTGCTTAGTTCATTACTCTATATGATACATTTAGAAGAATGCCTATTGCACAGTCAGTCTTCATAAATGGTAACTGATATCATTTTTCCTAGTGAACTCCATTGTTTGTCTGCAAAAATGGGGATTCAAAGCTTTACCACTCTCTACCTCTTCTGTTCTCTTTAAAATCTGGCCAGAAATTATTATCCTATTTTCATTTTCTATAATTTCCTTTCATGTCCTCCATTTGTGTGACTCCGGGTCACTCAACATCTAATCACACCTCCAACCCATTCTTCAGCTACTCCTCTGCCAGAAACATCTTCTGCCTGCTTCCCATCCCTTCTGGTCATCAGGGCTGGGGATGTTGCTCCATGGCAAGGTGTTTGCTTAGCATTTAGGAGGCCCTTATTTTGATCCTCAGCATGGAAACAAAAAAACCTACCCTATTTCCTCTTTGGTTTTCTCTAATAGCCCACAATTTTTTTTTTTTTTTGTCTTTTTGAGACAGGGTCTCCCTATGCAGTTCAGGCTGGCCTTGAGCTCACTTTGTAGCCCAGTCTGGTCTCAAACTTGAAATGATCCTCCTGCCTCAGCCTCCTGAGTGCTAGCTAGGATTATAGGCATGCACCACCATGCCCAGCTATAACCCACAATTAACTGGTCTCTTATTTGCAATTTCAGAGCCCTTTCCAAAGTACTTTTACATAAACTTCTCCCATTTTATGTGTTTTATTTGTGTGAGATGCTTATGCTAGAGAATAGAAATTTGTTATTCTTTAAATCCCAGTATCCAAGCCGGGCATGGTGGCGCACATCTATAATCCCAGCACTCTGGAGGCTGAGGCAGGAGGATCATCACGAGTTTGAGATGAGCCTGAGTTACAAAGTGAGATCAAGGCCAGCCTGAGACACATAGTGAGACCCTGACTCAAAAAGACCCCCCCAAAAAAGAAAAAAAAATCGCAGTATCCATCACAGCTCTTGATCCATGACATACAGCCAACATGTAATAACTGAATCAAAATAAATCCCGAACATAATAGCTATCTTTAAAAGCAATCCTGAGGTTTTCCCAGAAGCTAGTAATAAGACCTGATAGGACTCAGAAAAAGCAAATGTGCTGATCATTTTTCAAATACATCTTTTCTTCATCACCCACAGACTCCTCAAAAGAACCTCTCTTTAGATTTTGTTTCTATATAGAAGAAAAAACAGAGAAACCTAGAACAAAGTAAAAATTAAGCAAAGTCAGAGTTCCTTGGACTGACTGGTAGGGTTTGAAGAAAAGTGGGATGCTTATTACTGATGAAAAATGTGAATGTTATCCTTTCTTTTTGAAAATGTTACCCTTTCTAATGCTCCTTCATTCAAGAAAGATGAGCTAGAGTTTACTTCCAGCTATTCTGATTTCATTGGTCCACCATATAGGTATTGATATTTTTTAAAAGCTCCTTAAATGATTAATGTGCAGCCAGGATGAAGAACCAGATGCTGAAGTGCTGTGATGGGCTGAAAGTTGGTGTCTTCCTAGGATAGTTTTTGGAGATGGGGTTTTGGGGAGAAAATTAGGTCTAGATGAGATTTTGAGAGTGGGCTGCCAGGTCAGGATTAGTATCCTTATGAAAAGAGGAAGAAAAGATCAGAGTTCTTTCTCTGTCTTCTCTGTAAGAAACACGGAAAAGATAGCCATCTGTAAGCCAGGAAGAGGGCCCTGATCTTGGACTTCCTAACCTCCAGAACTGTAAGCAATGAATAATTGTTGTTTAAACCACCCAGTTTATGGTATTTGGGGATGGTGACCCGAGCTGACTAAGACAAATCCACTGGTCTTTCATATGAATAGGAGTGGACAGAGCTCATACATATACTGCAATTTAGAAATTCAGCTAAGGGGGCTGGGGATATAGCTCAGTGAAATAAGCGCCTGCCTAGCAGGCTCAGGGTCCTGAGTTCAATCCCCAGTACTGCCAAAAAAAAAAAAAAAAAAAAGAAATTCAGCTAAATAATCATTATTATACAAGGCACTTTGAAACATTGCGTGGCACATAGAAAATGCTCAATAAATATTAGCTGGTAGTGGAAGTACTAGCAATATCAATGCCTTTAACAAAGGGTGGCTATATAATCTCTTTAATTTTCAATAAAGGATTAAAGGTGGATATTTTTCTGGCATAGAAATTAAGACTTGGGGAGAGTTGAATGATTTGCCCACGGTTTCACAGTCTAGATTAAACTATTCCTGAGCTTGCCTGGCAAGCACAAGGCTTGAAGACATCAAATTCATTAAAACAACAACAACAACAACAACAGTCTTTCTCAAGAGGTTTACTTCTTATTTAGTCCTCATGACCTACTTTTATTGATTTCTAAAACTTCATATTAAGCCACATTAAACCAGGTGCGGTGGTGCACACCTGTAATCCCAGCACTCGGAAGGCTGAGGCAGAAGGATAGTTTTGAGTTCGAGACCAGCCTGGGCTACAAAGTGAGTTCAAACAAGCCTGAACTGCATAGTGAAACACTGTCTCAAACAAAGACAAAAAACAAAATCAAACAAAAATAAATAGGCCAGGCGTGCTGGGGCACACCTGTAATCCCAGCACTTGGGAGGCTAAGGCAAGTTTGAGACCAGCCTGGGGTACAAAGTGAGCTCAAGGCCAGCCTGGACTGCATAGTGAGACCCTGTCTCAAAAAGACAAAAAAAAATTTTAAATAAAAATAAAAATAAATAAATTTGTTCATATGTCCTAAAAATTCATAATAATGCCCAGAAATGGTCCAGAAGATGGAAAAGGTTTGGGTATGTGTTACTGGTGACATAATCCCAATATCCCCAGGAGACAAGGTCAGCCCAGGACAGTTTTTGCATCCTATTTTACAATCCAGAACTGGATCAGGTTTTTGGCAGTCTGAGGTAGTAGAAAAACCCAGAGCTGGGCCAGATTTCCACCAGGAAGTCCTGTGTTTTGCTTGGCTAATATTCTTTCTTTAAAAAAACTCCATTTCTTGTGCTGGAGAGATAACTCCCTGGTACAGTGTTTGCCATCATGCATGAGGCTCTGGGTTTGACCCCCAGCACCAGAAAAGGCAAAGCAAAATCTATCTCTTTTGTGACATTGTGATAACATTTTCCTCTGTGGTCCACACTGGATTTATCTTTACTAGAACACTTATGATTATATTAGGATTATTTGATTACTTGTTGCTTTCTTTCATCCTCTATGAACAAGTGGAACAATCACATCCAATTTTCATCATTCTCCCAGTGATAGCAATTATATCCTGGATGATATATTTGAGATATCATGACTGTGAAACAAGTTAATGGGAGAATAAGTACGTCTTTGGGTCTCAGCCTGAAATGATGAGACAATTGCAGAGGATATAGTTTTTCATTATTTGCGTCCGTATCTGTGCAGTATACTAGATGATAATGAAAAAAATTTTCTTTTGTAGTACTGAAGATCAAATCTAGCAATCCGATACCATTGAACTATATTCTCTAGCCAGGCGTGGTGGTTCACGCCTATAATCCTAGCACTTGGGAGGCTGAGGCAGGAGGATACTGCATACTGAAACCTTGTCTCAAAAACAAATAAACACACAAAACAAAACCAAAAACAAAAAACCCTACATTCTCAGCATTTTTTTTTTCTTTTTGAGACAAGGTCTTGCTATGCGGTTGAGGCTGGCCTTGAGCTCACTTTGTAGCCCAGGCTGGCCTTGAATTTGACATGATCTTTTAGCCTTAGCCTCCCAAGTGCTGAGATTACAGGTGTGAGCCACCATGCCTTGCTTTTTTTTTTTTTTTTTTTCCATTTTGAGACAAGGCCTTGCTACTAAATTGCCCCGGCTGGCTACAAACTTGTGATCCTCTTGCCTCAGCCTCCCAAGTAGCTAGAACTTGAGGTGTGTGCTATTATGCCAGAGTAGATGATAAATATTTTTATACTTTATTTTGCTTTGTTCATTTTTGTATCTTCCACAGAATTAGTTTTCAAGAAATATATGTTGAGAATCTGCTCTGTTCAGAAATAATATAGGAGTCATATTTTAAAAATTAATTAATTTGTGGTATGAGAATTGAACACAGGGCCTTTGCACTGTGCTACAACTCTGGCCTTTTTTTTTTTCTTTTTGAGATAGAGTCTTAATAAGTCACCAAGTTGCCCAAGATGGGCTCAAATTTGAGATCTTTCTGCCTCAGCTTTCCAGAGTGCTGGGATTACAGGATGCACTGAACTTTTAACTGGGACAAGGTCCATCTTTAAAGTTAATACACATTTATTGATTTCTTGCTATATATATAGAGAGAGAGAGTACTGTGAGAGACAGGAAGTATAAAATGTTGGGCCAGGATTAGTTTTATGGGGAATAAAAATTTGGAGCTAGATTTTTAAAAAATTATAAATCAAGATCATAAAACAGTAGGGCTAAAAAAAAAAAGCAGGGCTTTTTAATTTTAGTTTTTGTCTTTTTTTTGACAGAGTCTCCCTAAGCAGTTCAGGCTAGCCTTGAGCTCACTTTGTAGCCTAGGCTGGTCTCAAACTTCTCTTAGCCTCCCGAGTGCTGGGATTATAGGTGTGTACCACCATGTCCACCAGGGTTTTTGGATTATAGGAAGGCTATCATCAAAAGGAACAAGGAAAGAATGATTCTGGTATGTTTGGAGCATGGGTGAAGTGACAATGACTCTGTAGTACCAAATATGTAGGGATGTGTAACAAATGCTCAGTGTGTGGATCAGTGGTAGAATACTTGGCTGGCATGTTTGAGGCCCTGGGTTTGATCCCCAGCATTGAAAAAAAAAAGAGAAAAATACACTCAACATCACTAGAACAATTATAATAAAAAAGACTGACAAGCGCAAGTGATAATGAGAATGTGGAGAAATTGAGATCTTCTTTTAAAAAAAAACTTAATTAATTAATTGTTGGGTTTTTTTTTTTTTTTTTTTGCGGTACTGGGGATCAAACTCAGGACCCTGCGCTTAGCTAGGCAAGTGCTTATTCCACTGAGCTATATCCCCAGCCCCTAATTGTTGGTCTTTTTGAGACAGGGTCTCACTATGCAGTTCAGGCAGCCCTTGAGCTCACTTTGTAGCCCAGGCTGGTCTCGAACTCGCAATGATCCTCCTGCCTCAGCCTCCCTAACACTAGGATTACAGGTGTGTCCCACCATACCCTGCTGAGGTCTTCATACTTTTTTGGTGAAATACATATAAAATGAGATGGCCACATTTGAAAACTGGGAGTTGTTTTTAAAAATTCATCATAAATATATCATATGAGAGCCAGGGATATAGCTCAGCGGCATGAACGCCTGCCTGGCAAGCACAAGGTTCTGAGTTTGATTCCTGGTACCAAAAAATACATATATGATATGACTCAGCAATTTTGTTTCTAAGTATTGGCTAAGAGAAACAAAAATATACATGTACACAGAAAATTGTATGTTCACAACAGCATTATTATTATTATTATTTATTACCAACAATCAAATTTAGGACCTTGCACTTGCCAGGCAGGCACTGCACCACTGAGCTGTATCATAGCCAACAGCATTATTTATAATCAGCTATTTTCATACAACAGAATACTATTCAGCACTAAGAAGGAATGAACTGGGAATTTGGGCACATGATTGCAACCCTAATACTGCAGGGGTAGACCGGAAGCAGGAGGATCACGATTTTTATTCCAGCCTTGGCAATTTAGCAACTCAGCGAGACCTTGTCAAAAAATAAAAAGTAAAAACAGCTGGGGCTGTAACCCAGCCAGAAGGTCCTGGATTTAATCAATTCCTGGTACTGGAACAACAACAACAAAAGGAATGAGGCACTAACACACTATCCAACATGGATGAACTTCAAAAACATCATGCTAAGTGAAAAAAGCCAGACACAAAAGATTCTATTTACATGCAATGTAGGGTTCCATTTATATAAGTTTCACAAAAGGCCATTCTGTAGGGACAGAAAGCTGATTAGTAGTTGTCGGGCCCGGGTATGGGAGCAGAATTGACTGCAAATGAGCACAAGGCAACTTTTTGGGGGGGTGAGGGAAATTTGCTAAACACCAGCTTGTGGTGGGGGTTGCACCACTCTGCAAATTTACTCAAAATTGTGCAATTGTATACTTGCACTAGGGGAATTTTATGGTTTCTAAATTATACCTAAATAAAGCTGTAGAATTAAAAAATAGCCCGGTTAAAAATCACATCCTGGCTCTACCACGATCCAGCTGTGGGACTTGGACTGGTTATTCTGGCTCCGTTGTCTTCCACTTTCCTATCCTTATAAAATAGGGACTATAAAAATAGTGCCACTGCTACCCGGTGCAAACTAAGTAAGGTCAGGCAGTAAAGTGGGTAGCACTTAGTAATTACTCAGTGAATTACTCAATTACTTTTCTTAGCAGTACTGGAGGAGAGTGAGCAGATCTGCCTGCTAAGATGAACACCTGCCCCATACTGGGAAGGGGGGCCCGAGAGCTGGGGTATGATCTATTTGATGTAAACTGTGGTGCTTGTACTTACTTACCAAAAAATGCATCAAGACCGAAAAGAATTAGCCGTGGTATTTTTGAGGAGATGAAACACAGAAGAGGCAGGTGGCAGTACAAACACAGGAGAAAATTACAAGACAGGAAATGGTAGAGGACTAGAGCTATGCTGAAAACTCAACTCTTCTCTAAACTTCTAAACTGGATTTGTAGATAGGCTTTTTTTTTTTGGTCTTTTTGTGACAGGGTCTCGCTATTTGTAGCCCAGGCTGGTATCGAACTCATATCGATCCTCCTGCCTCAGCCTCCCAACTGCTGGGATTACAGGCGTGCGCCACCACGTCCAGCTGTATATAGTCTTTAAAAAGTTACTTCATTGTATGTACTCACTTACTCACTCATCCATTCATTCAACAATATGTACAAATAACAGATGACAAGAGTACCTGCTGCATAGAATGGTCCCAAACTGAGTTAGTTCATTCTGGTACAGTTTGTACGGGATACATTGTGTATCACATTAAGGAACTGGAATTGGAGCCTCTGAAAGTTGTTTTAAGCCCATTAATATTAAGGCTTAGTAGTTAATTGGCAGCCCAGAGTTGTACTCCAAGTTCTTGTCATAAGTAGAATCTAGAACTTGTTGCCGTTCTATACTTTCAGGAGCCTAATTCACAACAACAAAAACCTTTCATTTAGAAAATGCAATCACGGAGCTGGGGATATAGATCAGTGGCATAAGCGCCTGCCTAGCAAGCGCAGGATCCTGAGTTCAATCCCCAGTACCGCCAAAAAAAAAAACAAAAAAAAACAAGGAAAAAAAAGAAAATGCAATCATTTCATGTACTGCTTTTTAAAGATCTGTGGTTCTAACCCTATTGAAGTCTTGGGCCTCTCTGAAAAAAAATTTTTTTAAAAAGAAAAAATAATTTTTTTCAGTATTAGGGAATGAGTCCTAGGCATTTACACTGAGCCACAACAGCAGCGCTTTTTGTTTTTTATTTTGAGACAAGGTCTTGCTAAATAGCCCAGGTGGGAATCTAACTTTCCATCCTTTTGCCTCAGCCCCCCAGGGTGCTGGTATTACAGGCATGTGCCAGCGCCAAGTTTGTTTGAAATTTAATGAAAACTCTACAACAGTAGTTTTCAAACTAAAAAGACTTAAAAAGTAATGAGCTTTTGTTTATAGGGGATATATTAATCAGTAATTACTAGCATTAGAAATAAATAACAATGAGCTTCTCTTTAGGTTTTCTGAAACAGGTTCTCATTGTGTGGTTTAGGCTGTCTTTGAACTCAAAGTGATTCCCCTGCCTTAGCCTAACTGAGAGCTGGGGTTGCAGGCATGTGCTGCCACAGCTAGCTAGCAATAAGTGTCTTATGTTTTAACATAAATACCACGTTTTTATGAGAACAGATGTAGTTTTCCAAAACAATAAAAAATGAGAATAGCATTGATGGCACATTTTTATAAATTTATTTAATGTCTGCTTTAGCTAGATTGTCATATCTGTACTCTGTTGCCACATGTTGTTTACCTGAAGTATTTGAAGAAACTTTAGCCTATAGTGATACACAGTTGTACATAGGCTTTTCAGATAATTGTGGGTATCCTTTGATACTACATGGCAATTCAACAGGTGCTAATTTATTTTTCTAGTGCTGAGGATTGAACCAGGTCCTGTGTGTGGTAAGCGTTTACTCTGTCACTGAGCTATACACACAGCTCCTCAATAAGTGGTAATTTCTTAAATGTTAGTAATCGCAAAGAGGAATCTAAAACTATATTCATGAACATTTTGTGCTCTGTCTCATTAAAATCCACTGAGTGGATCTTTTACCCGAGCATGACTTAATATATGCTCTAGTGATTTGAAAAATATTGCTTCACTGAGTTATGTAGATCTTCCAAATATTGACACATTTCATTAAACAATTTCAAGTAAGTGCATGTGTGCATGTGTATGTGTTGCTTTTTTGTTTGTTTTTGCAGTGCTGGGATCAAGCCCAAAGCCTGCTAGGAAAACGCTCCACCACTGTGTTAACACCAGCCCTCATTATACAGTATCAAAACATCACATTCACTATTATTGGGAAGTCTTTTAAGTATTGGGAAGCTGTCAGGCTCATATAGTGGAAACAAGTTTTATCAAATTCTAATTTTATCATTGGCAAGAAACATTGTCAATTATCTTCCTTAAAGTAGAACCTTGCTTTGCTCACTTTTGAGGGAACATTTCAGCCAGATATCCAACTCTGAAGATTCACAATTTGTCTGTTAATCATTCTTTCAAATAAAAATTGTGGTCCATGAGGAAAGTAGCTGGCTCAGCTCACAGCTCCATGAGTCATACAAATGTGCGCTTTGGTTTTTGTTTTTGTTTGTTGCTGGGCATTGAACCCAGGACTTTGCACATGCCAAGTACACGTTCTAGCACTGGGCCACATGCCCTACTCTGCACAAATGCTTTTCCTCAAGACAACTATCCATGATTCTTAGATACACAGAAGTGTCTCTGCACATTTCCTTTTGTCATACCAAATATGTCATTTGAAATACGTACTGAGAGATAGAAATTTAACAAAATTAATCTCTTTTTCTGCTTCATCAAGGATATTCTTAAGTAAAACGACATTTTTTTATGTGTGTATTTATTTATTTGCAAGTGAACGGCAGTGAGGTACACCATGAATACCTGGTATGGTTGATGTTACGATCTGCTAAGGAACCAGAACTTTGCTTTTGCACATTAGTGCAATGTCAGCACAGTAAAAAAGGCAAATAACATCCTGGGGTTATGCGTATCAGTCGCTCTCCCTCTGCATACCACCACTGTAGAGCCCTGCTGCGCAAAGTATGTTTTGAAACTTAGCGGCAGTGGTATTACCTGGAAGTTGGTCAGAAATGCAAAATTTCAGGCCTAACCCCACATATTAGCAGTTACAGTTTTAACAAAATCCTGAAGTGCTTTGTATTCATTTTCACTTTGCACATTCAAAACACGTGGTGGGAAAAAAATCACTTGGTGAGCTTTTAAAAAATAGCGATACCCCCACTTCTCCCAAGCTACTTAAACCAGAATATTTAGGCACCTTAGTACTGTTTTGTTTTTGTTTTTAACTCCCCTGAGTGATTCTACTTTTTGTTTTGTTTTGTTTTTCTTTTTCTTTTCTTTTTGAGACAGTCTTGTTATGTAGTTCAGGCTGGCTTTGAGCTCACTTTGTAGCCCAGGCTGGTCTCAAACTTGCAAGACCCTCCTGCTTCAGCCTCCCAACTGCTGGGACTACAGGCATGTGCCACCACGCCTGGCCTCCTGACAGATTCTAAAATAGGATTAAACTCAGAACTTCTGCTCTAGACTTTTTACTCATGGAAACAATATCTACATATATAACTTCAGAGAATTCATTTATTTTTTCCAGTGCTGGGGATGAAACCCATAGTCTCACACATGCTAGACAAACATTGTGCTATTGAGCTAAACCCTGGGCCCAATTTCAGACAATTTAGGATATGTTCAGTGTTGCTTATGAACATCAGATTGAGAACTTTTACACTAGATCTTTAAATAAAAAGTTTCTCATGGATCAAAGTCAGAAAAGAATAGTTTATAGCATAATAATCATGATCATAAGTTACCTTTATTGAAATGAACTTGGTTATAATGTTTTTGGCTTTTATTATGCTCAGTGTAAGAAATAGTCTTCAAGATTTCTCAAGTATACTATAGTGAATATGTTGTTGAATGTGATTTTGTTCCCAAGATTTGCTCTCTGAAAGAAGGCATAAGAAAGATTTAAAAGGCTTGTTTTTGAGAAAGGTGATTTCCCTTAAGTAACCACACTGTTTTTGCCTATGAAGTAGCAAATCTTGTACTAATTGCTTTCTTGTATTTTTATTGGTTGAGAGGATCCTTAAAGTCAAGTGCGTGCGTGCGTGCGTGCGTGCGTGCGTGCGTGCGTGCGTGCGAGCGTGCGACAGGGTTTCGCTTTGCAGTTCAGACTGGCCTTGAGCTCACTTTGTATCCCAGCCTGGTCGCGACCTCTCAACGCTCCTCCTGCCTCAGCCTCCCAGGTGCTGGACGCCCAGCTAGTCAAATTTCGTTCTGCCCTCTTTAGCACATCTAGACCCTATGGTAGGCGTTTTGTGAGGACCTCACTTCAGGGCCGTTTTACTGTCCTGCCTTCATGTTCCCTTCCTTCACCCACCTTCCCTCCTTCCCTGTTTCTTCTCTTTTCCTCCTTCCCGCCCTTCCTCCCTTTCCTTCCTTCCTTCTTTCCTTTTTTTCTTTTAGTTGTGCGGATTGAACCCAGAGCCTTTGCACCGCCCTCCTTGTAAGTTTTATTTTTATTTTGAGATAAGGACCCACTCAACTGCCCAGCTTGGGCTCAGACTTGCCACACTTCCGCCTCAGCCCCCAGGCACCGGGACCCCAGCTGTGCACCGCGGTGCCAGCCCCTTCACCCTTCTTACACTTGTGTTTTGTCTTGCTATTTTCTTGTTGCATCTTTCTAAGCCACTTTAAAGGGTTTTTTCCCTCGCAAGAAGACAAATTACAAATGAATGAATGATTTCAGTTAAAATAAGGTAGGACTGGGGGAGTACACTTGGGGATAAAATATTTATTTAGCACACGTGAGGACCTTGGTTTAATCCCCAAGACCAAAAAAAGAAAAGATTAGAAAAGAAAAGCAATTCTGTAAAGCTCCATCTTGGGACTCTCTATCAAGGCAGAATCAGTTATTTTACGCAAGTATTCATATACTCTTTACAATCAGGCAATTTTTTTTTTTTTTTTGTACCTGGAATCAAACTCATGATCTTGCACTTGCCAGGCAGGTGCTGTGCTGCTGAGCTATATCCCTGGCCTGCAATAAATATTTATTAAGCATTTGTCTGTCAGGCTGCACGCTGGGCAGGGTATCTGAAAATGGAGAATCCCCACAGAAAAACACAAAGAAAGGGAACAGAGGGGCTGGGGATATAGCTCAGTGGAATAAGCGCTTGCCTAGCAAGTGCAGCGTCCTGAGTTCGATCCCCAGTACCACAAAAAAAAAAATAAATAAATAAATAAAAATTTAAAAAAGGGAACAGATAAGTCCTCCAATTAGGAACAGAAAAAAACTGGCTTTAAAGTCCTTACAGTCTTTGGCCTCGTGATGCTCCTTCTGAAAATTTACCCTAAGAAAAAAAAATTTTTTTTTGGCCTTTTTGAGACAGGGTCTTGCTATGCAGTTCAGTCTGGGCTTGAGCTTACTTTGTAGTCCAGGCTGGTCCCAACCTCACAACGATTCTCCTGCCTCAGCCTCCTGAGTGCTGGGATTACAGGCGTGCGCCACCATGCCCCTCTAAGAAAATAATTTAAGAGGGAAAATAAAGTATATGTGAAAATACATTCTTGTAATAGTGAAAACAGTGCTTTTTGTTTTTGTTTTTTTGTTTTTGTACTGGCGATTGAACCCAGGGCCTCGCACATGCTAGAAAAGCACTATACCACTGAGCTACAGCCCCAGCTCTTTCAAAATTTTATTTCAAGACAGGATTTCACTAAATTCCCCAGACCGGTCTTGAACTTGCATTCCTCCTGCATCATCAGCCTTCCAAGTAGCTGGGATTACAGACAAGCGCAACCATGCCCTGTGAAAACATACTTCTAAGCAAGGATATTACACAGTAACAGCTATTTCTCAAAGAGGCCCGGTGGTTAAATGGAATAGTGCATGCAAATTACTTAGTGTAGTGAGAGGCACAGGGTACTGTACACGCTTGATGAAAGGTGGCTGCCTAATCTCAAAGGTAATAAACAACCTGTACTTCTACAAAGCCGAACTCTCCTGGTCCCCCCTAGTTACATTTAACAGAGACCTGTAGCCTTGAAAAGTTGCCTTCGCAAGGCAGCAGAATCATCCCCAACCTCCACTTGTACTCAAGCAGGGGCCTGCCACCTCAATTCCCTAAAATTTTTACTTTGTTATTTGGAAATTGTCACTCAACCCCACACTGGACTGTGTTCTAACAGATATGTAACCACTTTGAAATCTCATGTGGGAGAGGGAACCATGGGTCTGGTGATATGGCTAAATGGTTAGTTTAAATTAATTAGAATCAGCCAGTCATAGTCCAGCATAAAAGATTTTATTTCATCCCATCCTCCTTTGAAACTCCAGTTCCACAGAAAAAGTATTCTTGAGTTTAATTTCCAATTAGGCATGGCCTGGGAATGTAGCTCAGTGATAAAGCTCTTGCATACCATGCATGAGGCCCTGTGTTCAATCCCAAGTGCTACAAAAAATTTAAAAATTATAATTAGAGAGAAAAGAAAAGAAAAAAATGTCTGATTGAGCAGAGGAGTTAGACTTCCCCATTAACCAAGGAGCCACAGCACCCCAAGGTAGTTGGAGAGGATGTGATCCCCAGTAGGTGGGGCCTACCGCCCTTTCAGGCTTGGAGAAGCTGCAGAAGACAGAGCCCTCCTCCCTCAGCACCCATAAAAGATTACAAAGATTTGCATCTCTCAAGGGGGAATGAAATAGGAGATTAGGAGATTGTTATGTTTGATACATTATGTCAACTTGGGGAATGTAGAGGTTTAGCTGAGTGACTCAGGAGGAAGCTGGGGCGCTTACTTTGTAAACATCCTGAGCCTGTGGAAGAGGAGGGCATGGAGATTGTGTGAGAGGTACACGCCCCCTGGGTGGGGGTAGGTTGTTTACAATGTAGGGAAGAAAAGGAGGCTGCTTGCAGCCATTCCTCCCTTTTGCTCTGGTGGTTTTTGCTGTGCTCTGCTGCCCTGAACAGTTTTGCCCACTGCCTTGCGCCACTCTGCCTCTGGACCAGCCAAGTATGGACTGAAACCTCCACAAACTGTAAGCTAAATAAACCTTTCCTTCCTTCATTTTGGGCATTGGGTATTTTGTCTCAGCAACGAGAGAAAAGTAACCAAGACAGAGATGCATCAATTAGTTTTTTAAAAGAGGAGGCAAAATTAAAATATTATATTGCAGATAGAAGTCAGCTTTTTAAACTACAAATATATTTTTAGGGAAACACTCTTTTTTCTAGATATAGAAAAAATAAATGGTTCTTCATTGTTCACAGACTGCCTTCTGTTGTGTTCTTTCACTTAGCTAATGGCAGTAGCATCCACCTAGCTGCACAAACCAGAAAGCTGGCAGTTATCTTCAACCATTCCCCATGGCACACACCTATAAACCCAGCACTGGGGAGGCTGAGGAAGGAGGATCACTGCAAATTTGAGGCCAGCCTGGGCCACAAAGTGAGCTCAAGGCCAGCCTGAACTGCATAGTGAGACCCTGTCTCAAAAAGACACACACACACAAAAAAGAAGGTTCTTTGTGATTCTTACATATATAATCACAATATCATCACAGATCTCCAGGATTTTACAGTCCACTTCCTCTAACTCATCTTTCACGTTGCCTACAGAGTTATCAAAGCCAGAGCCAAAAATTATAGGCTCTTTTTCAATTACTGCCTTCTAAGACATACAGGAAAAAGTTTAACCATGTACGAAACACTGAAAATGCCATCCCTTTACTTACACTTTTTGTTTTGTATATTGCGACTGCTTTCTCCTGGAAAATCCCTTCTCATCTTTAGCACAACTCCAATATTGCTTTCTTTCTACCCCTGTCAGCATCTTTACCTTCTCTATGCTCCCCCATTACTTTGCATATACTCCTTTTAGGATACTGTATTATACTATACAACTTAATAATGCTTAAGACCTGCATGTTTCTCCCATTTTGCTTTACTTTGTTTTGCTTTCTCCCACCCTTCCTTCTTCCTCCTCTCTCTCTTCCCTTTTCTCTCTTTCTTTCTTTCTTTCTTTGGAGATGCCATTTTACTATGTTGCCTAGTCTGGCCTCAAGCCCTGCCTCAAGTAATCCTCCTGCCTCAGCTTCCTGAGTGCTAGGATTCCAGGTGTATGACCCCCATGCCCAGCTCACTTTTTAAAAATCATTTCTTTACTTATTAATTTCCAGTTTTTGCAAAAAGGGGAAAGTACTATTAGGGGGAGTGACAAGTCTGTTTTTTATATCAAGCATGTGTTTTTATGTACCACTAAAATATCTGTGCTTATATTCAAATTTGAGTTTGGGTGAAGTCAAAGGACAGAAAGTTGAAAGAAATGTTTTATCCCTTGTAACCATTTAATTGACTTTGGGATACAGTCATTCAGTTTTACTGAGACAAATTAATCTTGAATAGATTTTTTAAATCTACATTTAAGACATAGAAAACATTTGGGTGGTTTTCTAATAAGTTGTGAAGTACAGCGACAGCATGCAAAGGAGATCAAGCATTGTAAAAGGCACAGATATATTCTGATTTCTTTTCAGAGCATATAAATTTCTCCTTTTTCCTAAAAGTCGTGGTTGAAAGTTGTATTCTTGTATACCAAGTTACAATACAGGCTTCTGTTAAGAAACATAGCTTGGCACATAGCTTGCACTGCCTGGCAAGTGCAAGATCCTGAGTTTGATTCCTGGTACAAAAGAAAAGAAACATGGTTACTGTGTTTTTTTATATGTTAGAATTTGTGAGTTAGTTATGACTCTTCACGTTGTAAGTGGTAGACAATTCACCCAGAGCTAGTTTAAGAAAAACAAAAGCAAAAACAAACAAAATAAATTATTGGCCTCCAGCACTTGAGAGCTTGAGGCAGGAGGATCGCTGTGAGTTCAAGGCCAGCCTGGGCTACAAAGTGAGCTCAAGGCCAGCCTGAACTGCATAGCAAGACACTATCTCCAAAAGACAAAAAAAAAAAAAAATTATTGGCCCCATACCAGGCATTTTGTTGCTTCCTCTGATGGCTCTTGATCCAGGATTCAAATATCTACTTCCTTGGTGTTGATTCCACTCTCAAGTCAAGTTCTTTCACAGCACAAAGTCGGCTGCTAATAGTCCTGGAGTAATCCACTTCCATCTAGTAGAAGAGAGACTGAATGTTCCTAATAGCTGGAACATAGACCCCAAGTTTTGTTAGCCACGAAAATCCTGACTTGGGGGCGTGAAAAGCAGTGGGGGTTATTAAGGGGTATGAGTTACAGTGATTGGCACGAATTGACATCCAGTTTCACCTGTAAAGGAGGAAAGGAAAAGGAAGAAATATTTGATCAGTCATTACTTTAAAAATATGCTTTCCATAGGAGAAATGCCATAATCAACTACAATATTTATGGAGTGCCTAATTTTAGAAACAGCTTCAAGAATGTTAGTCCAATTTTGACTACATCTCCTTGCTACATGGAAATTTACTAAGAAGGAAAAAAGATAAGCAAATCAAACTTTATGGACCGTGAGCCATCAGTATCACCCTCTCACTGAAATTCCTCCAAATTCTGAGAAGGCTCTAGTTACCTATGACCTTAAACAAGTCACTAAATCTCTCAGGGCTCTAAAATGTGGGTGCTGAATGACCTAATCCCTAACTTCTTCAAAGTTCAAAAATTCTGTTGAAGGGCTGGGGATATAGCTCAGTGGTATAAGTGCCTGCCTGGCAGGCACAAGGTCCTGAGTTTGATTCCTGGTAACAAAAAACAAACAAAAAAACCAACAAAAATTCTATTAGACAAATAATCGCTGATTTTACATTTAATATCTGTTATAACACATACACTAATTTCAGACACAAATTCTGGAATAAAGGATTCTTTTTGTGCCCTTTCTTGTGCTGGGGAGCATATCCAGGAGCTCATGCATAAACATGTGCTCTACTGTGGAGCTACACTTTTAGTATCTTTCTGTATCAGCCCCTTTCTGTGTCAGACCTTTAGTCTCTTTCTGTGTATACTGAACTACTTATACATTAACTATATGTCATATATATATATATATGTCATGTATAACATATGCTTCCCTTTGCATTTTCTCACGTTCCCTGCATCTTAGAGGTACGAGGCAATCTCACCATCTCTCAGGTACATTTCCCACCACTGTCCTTGTTCTTTATTTTTGGTACTGGGAATTGAACTCAGGACCTTGCACTTGCAGTGCAGCTGCTTATGCCACTGAGCTACAGCCCTGGCCCCGCCCTTGTTCTCTGAAGCCCATCTTCTCCCACCATGTTCTCTTTTACCTGTCCCCATCATGGCTTTGTATTCACTTCAAAGGCATGTTTCTACATTTGCTGCACATTTTGGAGATGTGGTGTTTTCTCCAGTGCCTCCCATCTTCTGGCTTAGGAGACTTCCATTCATATTGGTGGACCATCTAAGATTCCATCCTTAAAGGTTTTTTGGCTTCTACCATTCCTATGGCTTTGCTTTCCTTTCCAACATACAGTTTCCTGCTAGGCTCGCACCTTAGACTTTTTCCCCCTACCTGAAAATTCCATCCTCCTAACAATCTGAGACTTCCCGTGTCATTCTCTGATTCCACGTTCTTTCCTTCTAGCTATATTAGTCATCTTTCCCATTGCTGGAAAAAATACCTGACACCTACAACTTAAAGGAAGAGAGGCTTATCTTGACTCATTTCAGAGGATTCAGTTCATGGTCAAGTGACTCCAAGGTAGAAGCACCATGGTAGAGAGGGGTGGAGTAGGATGCTCTCTGGAACAGCATCAGGGGGAGCAGGACCTGCTGATTCCTGAGTTGCCTCCAACGTGTCCGTCTTCCTGTACCTGTACAAAGTACTTTTTGTTCTTAATGATGCTAATTTCTTCAGCAACCACCCCTCTTTGGGCCCCAACTTTACATTTCATTAATTATGAAAATTTAAGGCTTTTAGATTTCCCTGCTCTGCTTTTTCTCCTGACTCTCACTATGAATCTGGCTAAAAGGAGCTAGCAGTACCTATGTCATACCCTGAACACTAGGCTGCCTTGAAATTCAGCAACATGAAAAATCTTAGGACATGGGCAAAATGTAGACAAGTTCTCTGCCAGAATGTAACATGCGTGGTCTCTAATCCAATTCCCAACAGAATCCTTTTCCCAGCTGAAACTTCAAGAGCCTAGCCTTTACTGCCTGCATTCCTATTATCATTCTGGTCTCCTGAGCGCATAAACAAAGTAGAGACCATTAGACTCTGAACCTCCGAGAGAGCAGGAAACTTTGGTAAGACTTCTGAGAGAGGCAGAACCTTTTGCAAAGATGAAACTCACCTTTAAATCCTTAGTACTAGGTATAAGTCCTGACACACAAAAGTTGCCTTGCAATTATATTATTTTTGGATGAATAATATATTACATCCTATCTGTATTCCCTAGCATCTTCCCTTTATCAGCTTTCGATTTTCTCTCTCTCCTTCCATTTCCATTCTCCTCTATTTTCCTGCCAGCCCTCTTTCTGTTTTGTTGTTGTTGGTGGTGGTGTTAATGGTGCTGAGGATTAAACCCAGAGCCTTATACATGCCAAGAAGGTACCTTCCCACTGAGCTAAATCTCCAGCTGCTTTTATTATTTCCATGGATCTGTTAGCCTTTTCTCGTGGCAATACTCCACTGTTAGCATAGTTTTATAGTAAGTCTTTCCCTTTTTTTTCTAGTACAGGAGTTTGAACCCAGGGCCTCGCACATGCTAAGGCCACACTGTGCCACTGAATTATACCCTAGCCCCATCTCCTTGCTTTTACCTCTTGCCAATCCATTTGTCACCTTGCAGTTACTGTGATCCTCAGAAACATAAGGCAGATCATGTTACTTCTCTGCTTAAAAACTTTAATGGCCTCTACTGCTCTACAATGAATTATAAGCTTCTTAATATAACTTCCAGCAACTACGCAACCGAACTCCTGCCCTCTAATTGCACCATACATCACTTCTCTCTTCACTTACTATCTTCAGCCATTTATAGCCTATTTATCTGCGTTGTGGCCTATTTTGCTGCCTTGAATATGTTTCACTCAGTTTTTGGTGTTTTTGGTTTTTTTGACTTGGGTCTTACTGTGTTGCCCAGGTTAGTCTCAAACTTCTAGGTTCAAGTTACCCTCCCACCATACTTCCTGAGTGTTGGTATTGCAGGTAGGCACCTGATTATTCCATTAGACTTCAAGATGTATTCTTATCTTTTAGGTCTCAGCTCATGTCACTCATTCAAAGAGGCATTTATTTAACACAGTTGTTCTCAACTGAGGATGAATTTACAATGTTTAGAAACTGGGGTTTTTTTTTTTCAATGCTGAGGCCAGAACCCCCCAGGGCCTCACACAAACTAGGCAAGTGTTCCTCATGCCCTCTATCACTGAGCTACGGCTGAAGCCTACAAATATGTTTGCTGGTCATGACTATAGAGGATCTATGTGAGCAGCATCTAGTAGGTAGCACCTAGTGGGCAGAGGTGTATGTTACTAGCCTCTAGGGGTGAGTGGGTACTAAATATCTGACAATGCACAGAACAGCCCTTTACAAGAGTTATCTGGACCAAAATGTCAGTATCACAGAGGTTGAGAAACTCTACAAGTATTACTTTAAAAAAAACCCTATTTGGCTCAGTTTTATCACTCTATTTCCTTCACAGCACTTATAGCAATTTTAATTAATTAATTAATTGTGGTACTAGGATGACTCCCAGGGATGATGCTCTACAACTGAGCTACATCCTCAGTCCTCTGTATTTTTTATTTTGGCACCTGGCTTGCTAAGACGCCCAGACTGCTTTGAATTTGTGTCCTTCTGCCTTAGCCTATGGAGTATTTAGGATTAAAGGTGTATTGCCATGCTCAGTCTTATTTGTTTTTTTAATTTTTTAATTTGTTGTTTGTCCCACTAAAACATAATCTCTGTAGAGTCAAGATTCTCATTTGCTTTGAACTCTGCTGAATGAGTAAGTGAATGAATTTCATGCACCTGTAACTAGTAATTTTCCCACTATTTTACAAATTAATTCATTTCCCATCAAAGCATCTTCTTTTTTGGTACCGGGACTTGAACTCAGGACCTTATGCTTGCTAGGCAGGCGCTCTGCTGCTGAGCTATATTCCTGACCCCAAAGCATCTGTTATGGTTTGTACCTGGATGTCCCCCGCAACCCTCATGCAGTCATGGGACAGGTTTTTAAAGTTTATGATTGACCCATGATCCAATGTTGGGATTATGGGTGTGAGTGCTACACCGCCTTGGGGCGGATAGTTTGCGTATGTAAGGAAGAGAAAGAGGCTGCTTGCCCCCAATCCTCCCTTTTGCTCCGGCTGTTTTTGCTGTTCTTCCACTGCCATGAACAAGGTTGCCCTGTGCCATGTGCCACTCTGCCTTGGAGCCAGCCAAGTACAGACTGAAACCTCCACAAACTGTGAGCTAAATAAACCTTTCCTTCTTTAGTTCTGGGTGTTGGGTATTTTGTCTCAGCAAGGAGAGAAAAGTAACTAAGACAGTGTCTATTTTAAATCATTATTTTAAGCAATACATTTGGAGCATAAACTATGCACTAAGCATTAGCTAGGTGCAGGGTATACAATAAGGAGTAAGAAATGGGCACTGATCTCAAAAAACTTACAGGTTAAGGAGGCCACTTATACTTTGGGGTGGTATGGGGAATCAAAGAGAGTACAGGGCTATCTACTTTTGTCAAGGGTTACTCTGTTCAGGGAGGGGGGATGAAAGATGCATGTAAACAACTACAAATACCAGAAAAGAAAACAGATAAGAAATGCAGGGACTTACACTCTATGGAAACCCAAGAAACCTTTGTGGAAGAGGCACTATTTGTCAGACATAAAGAGAGACAGAGGAGAGTCTGATAAGCAGGCAAAAAGAATAAAGAAAAGGCGATATGGCGTTCCAGGCAAGCGCCAAAGCACAGAATTGTGTGTGCCAGGAACAAGTCGATGTGTTTGGCTAAAGCACAGGAGACCAGCAAGAGCTTAGGCGGGGAAGGGAGACTGGGTTCAAACTAGGTCAGTTGAAAAAGAATACAAATGACCCAAATCTTGTTCATATTGCGTACAATTTATTTATTTATTTATTTATTTATTTATTTATTTATTTATCACATTGCCTACAATTTAGAGCAGCATTTTCCCATGTACACAGGAAAAGAGAAAATTCAAAGAAACTTACAGTGACTCAGCAAGTCATTGCTATACTAGTATTTTGTTTGTTTGTTTTGTCTTTTTTGAGACAGAGTCTCGCCATGCAGTTTAGGCTGGCTTTGAGCTCACTTTGTAGCCCAGGCTGTTCTCGAACTCCTGCCTCAGCCTCCTGAGTGGTAGGATTACAGGCAGGCACCACCACGCCCAGCTGCTGTATCAGTATTATTTTGACTGTCAGGGTTCTGGGGGAGGTTCTGGGCTTACTCTTCCTCCCAGGAGCTCAGTATAACAATCTTGGTGAAGAGACAGAGTTCCTGATCCATAATAGGAGACACTTCCTGTCTCTGTGTGTAAACAAACAATAGGCTGCCAGATTTTATTTGCGGCTGAGGGAGACTCAGAAGGAAGTTTGTTTCTCTTTTGTTCCCAGGTACAGTAGAAGTGATTGTACAAGGACAGGAGGAGGTAGGAATGAGGAGGGGGACCAAAGAAGGGAGAGCATAGGTTACATTGTGCAGAAACAAGCTATGCTGAAGCACTTACTTGCAATATTCTAGTCATCATAGTAATTGGATGCTGCTCTTTCCACTGCTCCTTTTATCCTCTGCATGGTTTTGAAGAAGTTGGGCAACCCACTGAGGACCCCTTCTGTCTCTTCTAGACAAAGCTTTCTTTCCCCCAGTAAATATTTTCTCCTCTTAAAAAAATTTTTTTTGTTTCCTAGGCAGACATAGTACTTGCTGTTAAAGCAGATTGTGCAACATTACTTTCCAGCTGCTCTTCCTTTTCCCTGTTTTGCAGTCCACATCCACACATCTGGGAAGAACAAGATGGTGCTGGCTATTTCAGGAGCAGGATCTTAGGATTAAAGGAGTTGCTGGGCCTGGTGGCGCATACCTGTAATCCCAGCACTCAGGAGGCTGAGGCAGGAGGATCGCTGCAAGTTCAAGACCAGCCTGGGCTATAAAGTGAGCTCAAGGCCAGCCTGAGCTGCGAGACTCTGTCTCAAAAAGACAGAAACAAACAAACAAACGAAGTATTACCAAACCTGATCTGATTGAAAGGCCCAGTTGCTGCCTCCTATGACTTCCTGGCCCATAAACAAGTGATAAGTGTAAGGATTAAGTAAGGCAAAGAATGACTTTAAAATAAAATAAAAATAGACTTGCAGGTTACAGATAATATGATCAAAGTCTCTGAAATTCAAGGAGAGAATCATCCCTACTGAGAAGGAAAAATGATGATTATTAATATTACACTATGTAATCCCACTGAACCCTTTTAATAATCCTATGAGCCAAATACAGCTAATATTTACCAAGCATGTACTTTGTTGTCAGACTCTGCTGTCTCATCTGAGCCCTCAGACCCACTTTGTGATAGATATTTTATTATTCTTATTTCAGAAGTGAAAAAAGCGGGATAGAGGTAAAGTGGCAAGGTGCATGCTTAGCATGTGCAACACGCTAAAGGTTTGATTCCTACTCTGTGCATGTGCGTGCACACACAGACGATCACACACACCCAAACTAAAAAAACATAGTTAACAATTAATTGGACATATGATACGTGCCAAGACACCAAGCTAAGACTTACATGCATTTCCCCATGGCAAACTTTGTTTTAACTGTTACACATTCCTTTATGTTCTAAGTATGCTGCTTTAAACTTTCTACCTGTGCACTGGGTAAAAAGTGTCCATGCTCACCACACTGACAACTTCCCTCTGGGTGGCCCTTCCTTCCCTCACGACACACTTCTAAAGTAGGTCTGTATTTTACTGAGGATCAGAGAGGTTAAACAGATGTTTCAAGTCTATAAACAGAAGAAGAGGCAGAATCAGGAGTTAAAAGTGGGCTTTTTTCTTCTTTCTGGAAACAGGAGTCTTGCTATGTAGTTCAGGCCAGCCTTGAACTGACCGTGGAACCCAGGCTGGCCCTGAGCCCACAGCATTCGTCTTGCCTCAGCCTCCTGAATGCTGGGATTATAGCTGTGTGCCACTACACCTAGTAAAAGGAGGTTTTCTTTTAAAGCTCACTACTCTTCGGAAAGTGCAAGAGACTTGCTCAAGTTTACACAGCCAGCGTGAAGCAGACTGGTTACTGAACCCAGGACTGACAAATTCCAGAACTGAAATACTGGCATTTTTTAATAAGAAAAATAATGGAAAATAACTTAGTCCTCTCACAGCTAATTCTGAAAGCAGAAAACTCTAACTGGGTTTTATTTTATCACATTGTTTAGATATAGCTCCCTCAGATGTTAGTCCATAAATTGTTAGCCACAAAACTGTGCCTGGGTTATTAGATTGTCATCACCACCATCGTCATCACTTCCAGTCTTATTTTGCACTAGTGGGGACTGAACCCCGGAACTTGTACATTCAAGGCAAGTGCTTGACCACTGAGCTACATTTCCAGCCCCTTTTATTTTTATTTGAAACAAAAATTTGGGGGAGGCCCTAAGTTGCTGTTGCTGGGCTTGTTACCATCCTGCCTCAGACTCCTTAATAGCTAGTTCTTTTTTTTTTTTTTTTAATAGCTAGTTCTTGAGGTGCCGTCTCACTACGTTGCTCAGGCTAGCCTCAAACTCCTGGGTTCCGGCCACCCTCCTATCTCAGCCTCCTGAGGACATGGGAGTACAGGCCCACCTAACACAGTGTTAGAGCACTTGCTTAGCAGGTGGGAGGCCTTGGGTTCAATCTCCAGCACATTGAAACGAAACAAACTTGCCAATGTTCACAGGCAGCAACAACAAAATAAATATAGTAAACTATATCAAAACTTAAAATGCCTGTAAATCAAAGGATTTAATCAAGAGAGTGAAAAGGAAACCCATGGAATGGAGAAAATATTTGTAAATCATACAGGTGATAGGGGTTAATACCCAGAATATATAATGAGTATCTACAAGGTAATCATGGCGATGCTCACATGTCATCCTAAGTGGAACTGTAGAAGACTGAAACAAAGATTGTGAGTTCGAGCCCAGGCTGGATAACTCAGAAGTTTAGCAAGACCTTGTCTCAAAATAAATAATACAAAGGGCTGACGATGCATCTCAGTGCAAAGGTTTCGGGACTCCATACTCAGTAACGCGAGAGAGGGAAAGAAGGAAAGAAGCAAGGAAAGAAGGAAAGAAAGAAGGCAGGAAGGAAGAAAGGAACACAAGCAAGCATGCAGGCTTCACAATAAAAAATCTTAGGGGTAAGGATGTAGCTCGTGAAAGAGCATTTTCCTAGAATGCCCAAGGTCCTGGTTTCAATCTGCAGTATGCTTTCAGAAAAGCCACCCCTCACCAAAAATAAACTTAGTTATCTTGGGCTGCTATAACAAAATCCCTCAGACTAGGTAATTTATAAACAACATAAGTTTATTTGCTTACTGTTTTGTCTTTTTGTTGTTTTGTTTTTGCTTACAGTTTTGAAGGCTGGAAAATTCAAGATGAAGGTGTCAGCAGGTTTGGTGAATTACAGTGGTCCTATTCCTGATAAATGGTGCCTACTATATGTGCCCATATGGCATAAAGGCAAAAATTTCCTTCAAGCCTCTTTTATAAAGATGCTAATCCAATTAACGAGCACTCTATTCTTATGATTTAGAAACCTCCCACTTAATACTCTCTATCTTGGGAGTTAGGTTTTGAAATATCAATTTTGGGAGATGTAGTTTCAGGCCATAGCAGAAATATTCCTTAGAGTATATGTCTAGTAGCTCTAACCCAATAACAATGAGCACACTAAGTGCTCATATTTTGGCTCCTAAGTGAAACTCTCTGTTAACAAAGATGTTAGGGATAGTGAGAGAAACCTTTATTCCATAAACGGAATATTAGAAATACAAGATAAACTTGGAATATCTTATATTGCCAAAATATGTTAGTATTCAAATAACAGTGGAGACATGCCAAAAGAACCCAAAAGCCAGTTTGAGGAGGCTAAATCTGAGGCAATTTGAGCATCAAAATAAACAATTATAGTAATAGGTCCTATAAAATAGAAACCCATGAGTTCATGCTGATATAAGTAAATAAATGAATAAGCAAGCCAGGCACACCAATAATCCCAGCATTTAGGAGGCTGAGGCAGGAGAATAATATTGAGTTTAAGGCTAGCTTGGGCTACATAGAGAGATCATGTCTCAAAAAAAAAAGAATAAGCAAATTGGAAGACTAGAAAAATTAAATACAGAAAGAATTCTGAAATTAGAAAAATCACCATTTGGCAAACATCACAGTAACTGTTAAGTCAGCTAAGAAACAGTGTGCATGCTAAAACTGATGAGTAAAAAAAACTTGTGGGTGAAAATTTGAAGAGAACAGGATATTTATATACAATACCTACCCACAAATATTTAAAAATTATAAATGAAAAAGTAATGCAATCCAGAAGCCTGATAGATGACACCTTAAAGTCATTAAAGGTTTTATCGTCAGTTAAGGGGGCAAATTGAAATTGTGTACCACCTGATAAGATGCAAGAGAAAAGTATAGCATCACTTTTTTGGTAATATGCCAAAAACTTACTACCTAACTTACTACTCAATAATGAGGAATCATCAGATAAGTCTAAATTGAGCAACATTCTATAAAATAATTGGTCTATAACAGTGGTGGCAAACCTACGGCACAAGTGCTGCAGCAGGCTCAGGCTGTTTACTACCACTGAAAGCTCTAAAAGGTTCGCCATCATTAGTCTATAATCTTTGAAGGTATAAGGAATTGAAAGTCAAGAAAAAGTTAAGGAACTACTATTCCAGATTGAAGAGCATAACTAAATACAACCTAACCTTATGTTGAAGCCTATTTCTACAAAGGACCTTACTGAGTCAATGGATAAAACTTGAGTAGGTTGTATTAGGTGATAGTAATCTTATCAGTGTTAATTTTCTAAATTTGATGGTTGTGGTTATGTAGAAGAATATTTGTGTTTATAAATTACACACGGGCCAGGCGTGGTGGCGCACGCCTGTAATCCCAGTGTTAGGGAGGCTGAGGCAGGCGGATCATTGCTAATTTGAGACTAGCCTGGGCTACAAAGTGAGTTGAAGGCTAGCCTGAACTGCATAGCAAGACCCTGTCTCACAAAAAAAAAAAAAAAATAGAAGTTACACACTAAGGTATTTGTGGATAACAGGGGCATAATGTTATCTAGTCTTACTCAGATGAATTGAAATATGGGAAATAGTTAATTGTATTCTTTTTTTTTTTTTGGTCTTTTTGAGACAGGGTCTCACTATGCAATTCAGTGTGGCCTTGAGCTCACTTTGTAGCCCAGGCTGGTCTCAAACTCGCAACGATCCTCCTGCCTCAGCTTCTCGAATGCTAGGATTACAGGTGTGCGCCACCATGCCTAGTGAATTGTATTATTCTTGCAGAAAAAGAAAGTAAATCTGTAATGCTAAATAGATGAGTCATTAAAAAATCTCTATTATTAATCAATAACATCTAATATCTGTATAAGATATTAGTAGCTATGTTGTATCCATGGGGTAATCAAAAACTACGGTGAAAGCTTAAATTTTTAAAAATGTATAATAATAAAAGACACATTGCCATTAATCACCTCAAAAAACCCCGCTCACTTGTGCCACTTTGTGAAGCAGTTCTGGAAGTCTTCTTTTGTGTTTTTACGAGGTGTGATAAAAAAGTTAAGTTGAATACTGCTACTAAGTGCTATCCAAGAGAAAGGCAGGCTCGTAAAAAGATTATAGCCTCTTTCCAGCGTGGTCACTGCCTGCAGCCTGCTCCGGATCATGGCGACAGCAAAGGTATTGAACACTGGAAAAAAAACTCTATCAGGGTAAACAAAATAAGTCTATGAATTGTTAGATAGTCCAGGAAAAGTGCCCCCACAGTCCAAGGATCAGATTACATTTTATTTTTTGTTTTTTGTGTTTTTGAGGTAGGGTCTTGCTATGCAGTTCAGGGTGGCCTTGAGCTCACTTGGTAGCCCAGGCTGGTCTCTAACTCGCAATGATCCTCCTGCCTCAGCCTCCCAAGTGCTGGGATCACAGGCATGTGCCACCATGCCCAGCAAGCAAGCATACTGAACACATGGATTTCCTTGAAGCAGGCTGACAAGAAAATCAGAGAATGTAATTTCTAAGAATGTCATTTCATGGGCGGGGGGGGGGGGGTTCCGATACGTTTCTACTTTAGCTGCAGAAAAATAAGCAAAATAGAAAAAAGTGATTTTTGATCAGAAGAAACAAAATTGATACATGATTTATTTATTTATTTTGTCTTTTTGAGACAGGGTCTCACTATGCAACCCAGGCTGGCCTTGAGCTCACTTTGTAGCTCAGCCTGGCCTCGAACTTGCAATGATCCTCCTGCCTCAGCCTTCTGAGTGATGGGATTACAGGTGTGTGCTGCCTATCCTAGAACTGCTTTAAAAAGTGGCAAGAGATCCTTCGGCTCATGAGCATGATGACTGGGTGTTCACACAATCTGTATGAGATGTGCCTCCCTCAAACCTTGTTATGAAGTTGGCCCATTATTCATCTGACGTGAGGAAAAAAAAATGGCAAGAACGATGGGATGTGTATAAACAAAGTGGGGGCATGAATGGCAACGTGTCCTTTACTGTAACACATTTTTTTTTTTCTTGAGACAGGGTCTCGCCATGCAGTTCAGACTGGCCTTGAACTCACTTTGTAGCCCAGGCTAGTCTTGAACTCACAACGATCCTCCTGCCTCTGCCTCCCAAGTGGCAGAGCAGAACAGAAAAAAAATCTGCATCCTTGGTAATGTCATTTTCTGCTACAGAAATCAATCCAGCAACCACCCTCGCTCTTACCAGCTATGTGAGATAATACAGTCTCCTTCTCTAAATAATTTGAGCCAGAGTTTTCTGTTACTTGCACCCAAAAGCAACCTGAGAAAGACGTCGAAGTTTTTAGCTCACAGAGAGCTAAGATACAATTAGTTTCTCATAGGAGGATAGTACTTCATGTAGATAAATTAACACGTACCTTATTTCTATAATTTGGATGGAGTATGAGCTCATGGGGAAAAAAAAATTAGTGAGCTTTAAGAAAAGCATACCCAGTGTGCAGAACATGGCATGTAGCTCTCACACATCTTGACACATTGTTTCCAGGGGCTAAATGGTGCTGCACTAGCTGGAATAAAAGCCTTTGACTTGACGTTTCTCACCATTTGGACCATTTTGCTCAAGGCACCACGAACTTTTCCCAAAGATCTATCTGGAACATTCCATCTTTTGGCATAATACCAAGGATGTATGCTAGTGTTTACACTTCACAATTCCTGTATCTACAGGCAAACTTGAACATACGGATCAGCAATAAAACTTTCCTGAATCTCTCAAGACTGCCTACTAAATGGGTTCTCAATGAACTCATACTTTATCCCCTTAGTCATATACTAAAAATGCTTGAAAAGGCTTAGAATTTCTGCCTTATTTTTAGTAACTGTCACTCATTTTATCAGATTTCTCCCTTTTCCAATTTCCGTTCCTTTTGTTGTTTGATAATTTGGTCCCCTGTTCGTTCTTGGATCAAGAATAATCTGGTGGTACCTGGGTGCTTCCCCGTAATCCCAGCTACCTGGGAGGTGGAGGAAGGACAGTCATGAGTTTGAGACCAGCCTGAGCACACAGGGGAACACCATCTGTTATGGCTTAGGTCTAAGATGCCCCCAAACTCCCGTGCATGAAGGTGATTGGATCACTGGGGTGCTGCACTCACTGGTGGGCTGTCGCTGAACGAGCCGTTAGGAGGTTGGGTGTGGCTGGAGATGGGTCAGGGGCATAACCTGGACGGATGTACTCTTGTCCCTGGCTCCTCCGTTCGCTGTCTGCTTTCGGGCTGCCCTGTGTTAAGCACCTTCTCCTCCAGGGCACCCCTCTGCCGGTCTGCTTCTTCCTTGAAGCCAGATGACCATAGGCTGAAACCGGGAGCCAAAATGTACCTCTCCTTTAAGTTGTGCATTTTGTTGGGCATTTTGTCCCAGCAGCAGGAATGTGGCTGACACTGTCTCAGACAAAAAAAAAGGTCAAGACCAGATTCTTTTTATTTGCTGTGTAACTTTGAATAGAATACATCATTGAGCTTTTTTTTTTTTTTTTTTGTCTTTTTTGAGACAGGGTCTGGCTATGCAGCTCAAGCTGGCCTTCAGCTCGCTGTGTAGTCCAGACCGGTCTTGAACTTGCAATGATCCTCCTGCCTCAGCCTCCCGAGTGCTGGGATTACAGGTGCGCACCACCACCCCTGGCTCCTTTATTTTTTATTTTGAGACAGAATCCCATTAAATTGCTCAGGCTGGGCTTGAAATTGTGATCCTTCTGCCTTACCTTCCCAGAGTGCTGGGATTACAGTGATGGGCCACCACACCCAGCTAAAGAAGTAAAGTTTATAAAGAGGTAAAGCTAAACTTCACTTCTTTATTTCAACTCTCCTACTATAAAAATGTACTTTTTTGCTGAGTGTGGTCTACATAAGCAACTTCAAGGCCAGCCTGTACTACATAGCAAGACCTTGTCTCAAAAAAAAAAAAAAAAAAAAAAATATATATATATATATATACACATACATATATTGTGCGTGTGTGTGTGTGTGGTGTATTTAGGGCTACATTGTTTGTATTTAATGTTTTTCAAATGTTGCTATATAAAATATAGCAAAGGTATTTGTGAATTTCTGTCCATTGTTATAGTTTGGTTTGTTTGTCTGTTTTGTTTTTTTATTTTTGAGACAGGATCTCACTATGCAGTTCAAGCTGGCCTTGAGCTCACTTTCTAGCGCAGGCTGGTCTCGAACTCACAATGATCCTCCTGCCTCAGCCTCCTTAGTGATGGGATTACAGGCGTGCGCCAGCACCCGGCTTTGCTGTTGTTTTTTTGAGACAGGGTCTCACTCTATGGTTAAGGCTGGCCTTACACTTGCAGCAAACCTTATGCCTCAGCCTTGGAACACTGGGGTTACAAACATGTGCCACCATGACTGGATGACTACTGTTCTTTTTTGTTTTTTTGTTTTGTTTTTGGTACTGGGAACTGAACTCAGGACCTTGTGCTTGCCAGGCAGGTGCTATGCCACTGAGCTATATTCCCAGCCCCTGACTACTACTCTTAAGAGCAAGAAAATGTGATGGAGAAAAGCTGGGAAAAACATGTGTTAGATAAGCTTTGTTCAGATATGAGTTGTAGCCGGGCATGGTGGCACATGCCTGTAATCCCAGCAACTTGGGAGGCTGAGGCAGGAGGATCAGTGTGAGTTGGAGACCAGCCTGGGCTACAAAGTGAACTAAAGGCCAGCCTGAACTACATAGTGAGACCCTGTCTCAAATAAGCAAAACAAACAAACAAACAGATATGTTATATTGTTGTTTGCCATGAGTTCAGCATTAAGGAATGAACAATATAAATTAAATACGGTGTCTTTGATTGGTTCATGAAAATACTGTGACCAGAGAAGCCCAGGGGGGTAACCCTGTATTTCCTTTAGGAGTAACTGGCACACACTAATTCAGTGTTTGTGTCCATTTTATTATATATGACTAACATAAGTAATGAGAATTATCTTGTAGGATTATTGTAGGACTTAACTGAACTACTGCATGGAAGTATTTAGCATTGTGCTGGGCACATGAGACCCTGTCTCAAAAAGACAAAAAAAAAAAAAGAAAGAAAGAGGAAGGAAGGAAGGAAGGAAGGAAGGAAGGAAGGAAGGAAGGAAGGAAGGAACGGGGGAAGGGGGGAAGGAGGGAGGGAGGGAGGGAGGGAGGGAGGGAAGGAAATTAAAGCTCAGGGCCAAGGATATAGCTCAGTGGCACAGCACCTGGCTGGCAAACAAGATTAGGGTTGTACACACTGAGCTGGGCATGGTAGTGCACACCTGTAATCCCAGCATTTGGAGGAGGCTGAGGCAGGAGGATCACTGCAAGTTCGAGACCAGCCTGGCCTACAAAGTGAGCTCAAGACCAGGTTGAACTGCATAGCTAGACTCTGTCTCAAAAAGACCAAAAAAAAAAAAAAGTGTTACACACACTGGGGGTGCAGATGAGACTCACCTTGGATATATTGTCAGTTTGATTTTGACATATTTTTTTATCTAGGTAACATTTGATTGAAAGCAGTACAATACATTTAAATGAAAGCTATGAAGCTCTAGAATCTTCACAGCAAAATTCTCAGGCTAAGCCAAGGATTTCCCTTGAGAAACCTTCAAATAGACCATTTCCTTGAAAATAACAGTTTACTTTCACAAAAATAGATGACCTAGCTCATGATCATAATTAGCCTTGTGGAACTGAATGGCAGTTTAAATGAGAGACCATCGCTCTCTCCTTTCACTTTCTTAAACTGGTGTGGAATTCCTATCCCTCTTCTTCAGAGTGTGCATTTTAATAGTAAACATGCCACATTTGGTGAATTATTACATTACTGATTTGCTTATGTACTGCCTTAAAAAGGGCAAGTATTTTCCAGATGAAATATAACACATTCTCACAAAGGGTTCAGGAAGGAAACCCTCTGCAGTGATGCTGAAGATGTTGAAACAAGACCCAGTAATAAAGTCAGATCAAGTGACAGACGTGAGTCAGACCTGTGCTGCCACCATTTGTGCACTGCATCCTCATGGCACTGTGCTCTGTTCTTACTAGATTAGGGGCTGCGGAGCCTCAGTGTGCTTTTCCATAAGAGGTCACACTGTTTTTTCAATTACCCCAAGCATCCAAGCCTTTTCTCTTTTTTTTTTTTTTTTGGTCTTTGTGAGACAGGGTCTCACTATGAAGTTCAGGCTGGACTTCAACTCACTATGTAGCCCAGGCTGGCTTCGAACTCACAGCAATCCTCCTGTCTCAGCTCCGCGAGTGCTGGGATTACAGGTGTATGCCACCACGCCCAGCTTTCTCTCCCTATTTTATGGCCTTGGTATATGTCAACTTTCCTTACCTCGATTGTCTGTCTGTCCATCTCTCTTTTTTGTAGCGCTGAGGATTGAAAATCCAAGGCCCTATGTGTTAGGGAAATGCCTTAGCAGCCAGCCTTTAATCCCTTGCCCTAACTCTTGTCTTTTGGCTCCTGGCTGAAATGTTCCTTGCGCAGAGCCCATGTAGCACTAACCTCCTGCTACACTCTTCCACAGCACTGTGAACCCCTCCGCAGAACTCTGATCACACTCCGCATGGAAATGTACATGTGTTCGTGTACGTAACTCATCTTCCCCACTAGGCACTCAGTGCTGTGCAAGCAGGGATGCCATCTGTTTTGTTCTCAGGCTGCATGTACTGCAGGCTCTTTTAAGTAAACATTAATTGAGAGACTAAATGAATGAATGAAATGTTATCCGTCACATACTACTCTGGAAAAAATAGCTTGGCATGGGAATGGATGTTATCAACAATATTTTGATGGTTGATATATTTATTTAGGTTTTTTGGGGGGGAATAGGGCTTGGGGATTGAATGTAGAACCCTGTGTATGCTGAGCATGTGCTCCTACCGCTGGGATACCTCCCCTTGCCAGTCTTTGAATCTAGACTTGAGCATCTTCTCCTCTTCCTAGTCCCTACCACAAAGGAGAGACTACCATTAAGTGTCTGGTACCCGGGCTGGGGATATAGCTCAGTGGAATAAGCGCTTGCCTAGCAAGCACAGGGTCCTGAGTTCAATCCCCAGTACTGCAAAAAAAAAAAAAAAAAAAGTCTGGTACCCTTAATCTCGTAGTGCTAAGTACTAGTATCTGTACATTTGGAGACTACTTTTAGGAATAGACACGTGTACCAAGGCTGATTCAATTTATAAGATTTTAGGCTTAAAAAAGTTCCTACTGAAATAAAGTTTGATTTTATATTATTCTGGAGTAACTCCAGGCATTCACTATTCAGTGTGAATAATTTAATATTAGTTTGAAGTAACTCCAAGGCATTCACCATTCAAAGGAAAAGGCATTTGTTTTGTTTTGCTAAAACTGAATTCAAACTATGTGAAAGACACTGTTGCTTTTGTACATAATTGTGTGAATTTTAGGCATCCAAGAATAGGAATTGAATCCTACAAAATTTGTATTACATATTTTAATTAGTGACATTATTCTAATGTAAAAGCAAAAATATTCTTGTAGAAATTTTAGAAAATGTAGTGGAGATGAAGGAGAAACAAAAAATATATGTATATAAAGAAACCAAAAAAGGAGATGGCCATATAGCTCAGTGTTAGAACAACTGCCTAGCACACACAAGGCCCTGGGTTCAATCTCTAATACCACAGCAAAATGAAACAAAACAAAACATCACCTAGAGATAAGCATTCCTAACACTTCAAGATAATTTCTTTCAGCCTTGTTTGTATGTGTGAGCAGGCGCACACACACTTTTATGATAGTTATTGTACGCATACATACATAATAGTTACTGTTTATTAACTGTCAGGCACCTTGCTTTCCTTTATATTCATATTATCCCTTATAACCCTCTCAATATAGTTCTCTGAGAATATATTATCATTCTCACTTTTTTTTTTTTTTTAGTCTTTTTGAGACAGGGTCTCACTATGCAGTTCAGGCTGGTCTTGAACTCACTTTGTAGCCCAGGTTGGCCTCCAACTTGCAACAATCCTCCTGCCTCAGCCTCCAAAGTGCTGGGATTACAGGCATGTACAACCATGCCCGACTATCATTCTTACTTTACAAATGAGTAAATTAAGGTTCAGAGTATAATATACTTGCCTACAGTCTGGTAGTTAGTAAATGGTAGACCTGAGATGTAAATCTAGATCTAATTCTAAACCCCCGCATCTCAACAATTACGTTATATGACTACCTGTACATTTCTATCTATGTCTCCAATCAAGTTGGAGTTGCCATAGAAATAATTTTAATTCTACTTTTTAAACTTTTGATTATATTTTCTTATAATATTTCATATCTTTCACTAACCTTTTTCTTTTTTGTTTTCTTTGAGACAGAATCTCAATACATAGTGCAGGCTGGCCTTGAACTCACTGTGTAGCCCAGGATAGCCTTGAATTTGTGGCAATCCTCCTGCCTCAACCTAAATGCTGGGTTTATAGGTATGCACCACCACACCCAGATTCACTAACCTAATTTTAATGGCTTTTTTTTTTTCCAGTCTTTTTGAGACAGAGTCTCGCTCTGCAGTTCAGGCTGGCCTTGAGCTCTCTTTGTAGCCCAGGCTGGTCTGGAACTTGCAAGGATCTTCCTGCCTCAGCCTCCTGTGCCACCACGCCCAGCTTAATGGCTTTGTAACATTCCTGAAACATTACTGAAGTAATGTTCAAGGCCCTAGTTTTGATTCCTAGCACCAAAAACAAAAAGAAAACTTAACTAATAATTGAATGAATGAAATGTTGCTACTATTCTGGCAAAAGAGACATAGGATAGATATTTTGATTTTTCAGACTATGTCATTTTAATAGTTCTTCAAAATCTTTGTGATTTTCTTGTTTTTGTTTTTTGCTGTCTTCTATGAACTATGTTTTCTTGGCTTTTAAAATTCTGTTTAATGCTTTAGCAGTTATATATTCTGTTTTTATCTAAAAGCACTTATCTTTAAATACATTTCTTAAAAAAATCTCATCTTATCTTCCACATCACAATGAAAGAATAGCTTAGTTTTTCCTGAGTATCATGGAGTATGTAGCATACTTTTATTTCCCCTTGTTCTTTACCTCCCAGCTTGGTTTTATTCATCTATCCTTTTAGACCTTGAATATTCCTCTTGGGAAAAGATTTTCTTTTTTTTTTCAGTGCTAGGTACTGAGCACAGCCCTGTTACACTGAGCTACCTCTCCAGCCCTTCATCTTGCTATGTTGTTAAATTGCTCAGGCTGAGCTCAAATTTCTGATCTTTCTGCCTCAGTCTCCTAGAGTGCTGGGATTACAGATGTGTAATTGGCCACATTATGTATTTTTTCTTATAAAAATATTTTAGATATTGAAGTAGTTCTACTATCCTTACAGCCTGCCTCTCCTTTCTCTTCTTTCTCTTTCTTCTTTTTGAGACAGGGTCTCAGCATGCAGTCGAGGCTAGTTTTGAACTTGCTGTGTAGCCCAGGAGTACAGGCTTTGAGGCCTTGATCCTTCAGCCTCACCTTCCCAACTGCTGGAACTACAGGCATGCATGTGGACCCAGGAACTTTTTCTTTAGTCTTGGATTATCACTTAGGAAAAGTGTGTAGCACTGACCAGTCTTTTCTTTCAGAATATATAACCTGGTTGGTGTCATTTTTTAGCTTTTTCTGTCTAAGTAATTATTTCTGAGGTCTTCACAATTACATATCAAGATGGCTAGTGTATATGTGAGTGCTAACTTTCTGTCACTGATAAAATAAAAAAGAACTTAAAGGAGAAAAGATTTATTTTGGGTCACAGTTTCAGAGGTTGCAGTGCATAGTCCACAGTCACTTGGTTCTGGGTCTGTGGTGAGACAGAACACCATGGTGGGGAGAATGAGGTGGGGCAAAGCAGCACACCTCACGTCACACAGGAGGCCAAGAGAGCCAGAGAGGAAGGGACTAGGGACAAGGCATAGTCTCCAAGGTCACGCCCTGTCTTGGTTACTTTTCTCTCATTGCTCAGACAAAATACCCAATGCTCAAAATTAAGGAAGGAATGATTTACTTAGCTCACAGTTTGTGGAGGTTTCAGTCCATACTCGGCTGGCTCCAGGGCAGGGTGGCACATGGCAGAGGGCAACAGTTCACAGTGGCAGAAAAACAGCAAAAGCACCAAAAGCAAAATGGAGGTGCAGCAGAGGGAAGAGCAAGCCTCTTTCCCTCCCTCATACTGTATGCAAACTACCAGCCTCAGGGTGGGCGTAGCACTCACACCCGAGAACCAGTCATAAACTCTAGAAACCTGCCCCACAACTGCACGAGGCTCTGGGGGCACATCCAGACACAAACCATAATATGCCCCCCTGACCCACGCCCTTCAGTTAGGTTCCACCTCTTAACAGTCCACTCAGCTGTGAACTCACGATCCAGTCACTTGCCAAAAGCCCACCAGCTGACAGCTAAGCTCCTAATAGAATGAGCCTTTTGGGGGACATTTTAGTTCCCAAGCATAACTGTGTAGATTCTTAAATTATAAACATTTACTCTCTGAATTCTGCAGGATATATTTTATTGACTTGTGCTTTACAGAACTGCAGAATCCTGAGGTTAGCTTGATTTTTCTTCTTTGGAGATAATCTTTTTTTTTTTCTTGACTAGATACTTGAAAGCTTTTTTCTGTCTCTTGGAGATATTTTTAAAATGTCACCTGGCTAGTTTAGATGTTGATTTATTTTTATTCACCGGCTAGCAGGCTCAAGTCTTAGGAAAGTGATTTAATTACTGCTTCTATTCCTACTCTGTTTCCCCTTCTGAGATTCCAGTTGCATTCATTCAAGTCATTCTACAAATATTCATTGAGCAGGGTCTGGGGTTTAGCCAGTGATAGCTCACTTGCTTTGTGTGCCTGAGGCCCTGGGTTCCAACTCAAGCACACACAGAAAAAGTACTGAGCAACTACTCTGTGCTAGGTACTATTGTATGTTTTAGGGTACATCACTAGGGAAAAGTAAGTCTGTACATGTTTGCTGTTTGATCTTCTGTATATCTCTTGGTTTGGTTTTGATTGTGCGTGTATGCGTGTGTGTGTGTGTGCGTGCGTGTTTGAGACACGTCTTGCTACGCAGTTTAGGCTGGTCTTGAGCTCACTTTGTAGCCCAGGCTGGCCTAGCACTTGCAGCAATCCTCCTGCCTCAGCTCCAGAGTGCTGGGATTACAGGTGTGCACCCCCACGCCTGGCTTGTTCTGATATTTTGAAGGGACCTTGTCCTTTGAGCTTTGGTACATTTTCGTAGCCGTATGATTTTTTTTTTCCATTTCCTCACTTTAACATAGAGAGACTGGCACTTGTCTACTTGGTTAATACTATGCAGGAATTGCAGTGGGTTCTGTTAGAGGCAGGAATGGGTCTGAGCATATCCCTAACTCTTTGCTTGCCTTTACCTAGCCTTTAAACCTGATGGATGGGGGACAAAATTCCTCTGGGCAATATTTTACATAAGTAGGTCTTGAACTGACCCCTCCTTCTACTTGGGCCTGTCTATGTTCTAACTAGAAGAAATTCCTCAAACTTTCTGGCATATGGAAGGTTTTTCTCTCTATTTTTATTCCTTTGATCATTTCAATGTGAATTTAGAATAAGGCAATTTAGAAACCTGTCCTCACAAAGACTTTTTATTTTAAAAACCACAAACTAACATTTTTTTCTCTATGTTAGAAGGTTAGAAAAAATGCTCGAGTCATAATTATATGTAGTTTTAAATTTTTCATAAAAGGTCTCAAATCCCTTGGAAGCTACACAGTCTACTGAGGATTGGAAGAATGACGTTTGATTGTGATATATAACTTTACTGTGGCTTTGAACAAGCTATTTGAACTTAGGGTTCTCTAATCTCAGATCTTCTGACGTCATAGCATGACAAGGAAAGCACTAGGAAAAAATGTGGAAGCTCTTTGATCAGTTCAAACATAGACACTAAGGAAATCTGATGCCTTTTTGTTATTGTATATGTGCTATTATAGGTTTGAGCTCTTTCAAGCTAGCCCAAAGAGTGTCTGCTTGAGGGATAGCAAACGAAGCCGGGTTGTTGGGAAGGTGGGTAGGCAGAACAGTTCTGAAGGATAGCCAGGGGCCACTAGTTTTAGGTACTATCATGTTGTATAAGATTGAAGAGAGTGGTAAATGCAGTCCTACTTTTCTGTTAGGTCAAATGACTATGCTAGGTTTATCTGAAATTAAACCCCTTTCCACCATGGAAATGAAGGCCTCTGGGTATGTTAATTATGCCTTCATAAACAATTTTTGTACTTCTGGCCAGCATAAGCAGCAGATGTTCTCTATTTTTGTAGGAAGATTTGAAAATGTGCAAAAAGAAACATCCCTATGGTTATCTCAGAAGTTTAAAGAAAGCATCTCATGGCCTTAGGCAAATCTTTTCAGGTTCTACCTCTTTATATGCTGTTAATCTTTCCTGTATTTTATGACTCGATTTTTAAATGAAATTTAAATTCAACATGAATTTTCCTAATCATGGAAAAGATCATTGTCTTTACTAAGGTCCATGACACTGAGGATGTTTCTACACTGTGGAGATAAATGGCTATCTCATTAGTTCTAGACAAGTGACATCCTTTTAAAAATAATGGACATGAAATGAAAAATAATAATTTCTTCCTTCTGCACCAAGTGGTGCAAGTGCATCATACTTGTAACCCATAGGCCCCGACAGAAGAGAGCATCTTAATTGTTCAACCACAATGGATTAAAAGTGTGCTGTGCTGCTGTGTACCAGCACTGCAATAGGAGCTAGACACACATCAGTAAACAGGACAGACTTTCTGCCCTCATGGAACTCCAAATCCAGCAGGGAAGACCATTGCATTAATCAGTACAAGGTGCTAGGAAGGAAATGCACAGACTACGACACATGCAAATAAGAGAAGGAGAGGAGCTGAGCGTGGTGGCGCAGGCCTGTAATCGCAGCTCTGGGGAGGCTGAGGCACAACTGCTATGAGTTTGAGCCAGCCTGGGCTATACAGTGAGTTCAAGGCCAGCCTGAACTACATAGCAAGACCTTATCTCAAATAAACGAAACAAAAAAGAGTAGGGGAGGAGAGATCTACTTCTATAAGGCAGGAAATAATTGTATCTTCGTAGTGACATTTAAATCAAGCCTTAGAAGCTAGGCTTGAATATGACCCTGTAATCCTAGCTACTCAGGAGGATCGAGCCCAGGAGTTCAAGACTAACCTGGGTTGCCTAGCATGGTGGTGCACACCTGTAATCCCAGCACTTGGGAGACTGAGGCAAGAGGATCATTGCAAGTTTGAGTCGAGCCTGGGCTACAAAGTGAGTTCAAGACCAGCCTGAACTGCATAATGAGACCCTGTCTCAAAAAGACAAAAAAGAAAAGAAAACAAAAGATCAACCTGGGCAACACTGTGAGACCCTGCCTTAAAAAACCTTTTTTTTTTTAATAAATGAATAAATAAAATCAAGCCTTAGGATAAGGACCCTGTTGTGGGAAGGAGAGAAATATTGCAAACAATGTTGCTAAGATGACAAATTTGGAGAGGTATGCCATAACTACTGTGTGTGTGTGTATATAAGTATATGTGTGTGTGTGTGTATATATATAGTTTTCTATAATGCTAGGGATTGAACCCAGGGCCTCGTGAATACTAGGCAAGCACTCTTTCACTGAACTAAACCCCCAGCCCCTAGACTTCTATTTTAATATTACTCTACTTGTCTTGTGGAGGAATGGATAGGAGGTTATGAATGGAAATAAGGAGACCATAAGCTTATACTAGAGGGTAGTGGAGATGGAAGAAGCAAATCCAATTAAAATATATGTGGTGTGATTGAAAAATGTGGTGACTCTTTTAAAAAGTTTAAAAACTTTTATTACAGTGAAAACCACGCTGACATTAATGCCCTTCAAAACACTGCCCCTCACACCGAACACACTTCTCCCATTTTTCTTGCCACTCTCTGAAGCAGTGCTGGACGTCCTCTTTCCTGAGTGTCTTTAGTTGTGATGTCATGGCTTCCATACTGTCCTGCCTGAATCAATTCCAGATGTTCACCTTTCATGATCATTTGACTTTGAGAAAGGTCCTGAAGTCTCCCAGAGACAACTCTGGTAAATAAAGTGGATAAGAACACACCATAATGTTTTGAGTGAGCCTGCTTTTCTGTTGGATGGCACTCAACAGCAACATTTATAGTATTTTATTATCACAACTTTTTTTTTTTTTTTGTCTTTTTGAGACAGGGTCTCACTATGCAATTCAGGCTGGCCTTGACCTCACTCTGTAGCCCAGGCTGGGCTCAAAGTTGCAACAATCCTCCTGCCTCAGCCTCCCAAGTGCTGGGATTACAGGTGTGTGCCACCGTGCCCAGCCTTAACATATATATTTTGATCATACCTTGTATTTATAGGTAGAGCTGTTAGGACTTGTGAATAAACTTATTTAGATGAGAGAAAGGGAGAAATCAAGTATGCTTCCCAGGTTTCTGCAATAAGTCACTTAGTAAATGTTATTACAAATGGTGCAGATCAGGGTTTGGTTTGGACATAAAATGCTTATGATGTATCAGAGAAGATATAACAAGACGGCGGTTGTGAGAGTCTTGAGTTGAGAGGGGACAGGAGACACACATTAGGAATGAACATCAGAAATAATATTTCTTCCTAGAAGGCCAAATGCTGTGGCATACATCTATAGCTCCAGCTAATCAGGAGTCTAAGATGGGAAGATCAGTTGGATGTAGGTCAAGACCACCCTGGGCTACACAGAGATGAAACCTCATCTAAAAAAAAAAAAAAATTTAAAAAGGTGCTGGGCATGGTGGTGCACGCCTGTAATCCCAGCACTCAGGAGACTGAGGCTGGAGGATCGTTGTGAGTTCGAGACCAGCCTAGGCTACAAAGTGAGCTCAAGGCCAGCCTGAACTGCACAGTGAGACCCTATCTCAAAAAAAATTAAGAAAGGGAAGAAATTTTAGCTTGGGAACTGGGAGGGATCTCCTATGCCAACAATACAAATAAAATAGAAAAAAAGGAACCCAGGATTGAGCCTGGAGATTAGTCAGGTAAAAAGTTGTGCTACTAAAAAGAAATAGCGAAGGAAATTAAGAGGAGCATGTGGTTTGGAGAGGAAATTTATAACTTATGTTTGGAACTTGATAAGTTTGGAGTACTGACTTGGTTCCTGTCATTTTTCATTGTGGTCCCTGTGCAAAATATATAGGTCTCCCTTCATAATGTTAACGCCATACTTTATTTTTGTATTGCTCAGTCTTATGATTTCTCTGTAAATTTTTCAGAATAAAACATTGCTAATCTTTGCCTAACTTTTTTTTTTGTTTGTCTTTTTGAGACAGGGTTTCTCTATGCAGTCCAGGCTGGCCTTGACTTCACTTTGTAGCCCAGGCTGGTCTCAAATTCGCAGCAATCCTCCTGCCTCAGCCTCCTGAGTGCTGGGATTACAGGCATGCGCCACTATGCCCGGCAAAACATTTTGTTAAGATCCATGTTGCTGCAGCTGTTTCTCTGTTATGTTGTTAAATGACTCTCTGTGTCACCAATCTTAGACAAGTTGCTCTTTCTTTTTAGTAATGGACGAATTTGTCCAATGTTCTCTCTCTATGCCCAAATGTACTTTACTGTTAGCACATAAGTTGAGGAAAGCACAGGGGTAATATACATATATTAAGCATTTACCATGTGCCAGATACTCTGAGGATAACTCAGAGCATAAGACAGACAGGTTTAGGAGTTTACACATTAGAAAAAGCGATGGAAAAAAATTAACCTACAAATAAAATACCTGAGTAGTGAGGTATGAACTATAAAAGAATCAAGCAAATATAGGAAATGAGTGAGGCATGGTAAATAGGATCTAGATAGGGTATTTAGGGAAACTTTTCTTAAGAAGGTGACGTTTGCTGGGTATGGTGGTGCACACCTGTAATCCCAGCACTGGGGAGGCTGAGGTAGGAGGATCGCCGTTAGTTTGAGGCCAACCTGGGGTACATAAGTGAGTTCAAGGCCAGCCTGAACTGCATAGGGAGACCTTGTCTCGATAAATAAATAAATAAATAAATAAATGTGACATTTACAGATTCTTCAAAGAATCTTTAGTCATACTAGCAGTAGGAGATATAGCTGTTCTTTCCTTGATGAGAAACCAAATGATTTGTGGGGTTTTTAAAAAATTTTTGCTATTATTCTTTTTGTTTTTGTTTTGTTTGGGGGAGTGTTTGGCTGCAAGCAGTTTAGGCAGGCCTAATAGCTTATATTGGAATATTTAGTAGCAGCATACTAAATGTGGGGAAAGTGTTGGGAGTATCTGCCTCCATGAAGAGTATTTTATCACTGATGTTTAAAATCCCCTATACATGGCCCTAGGGGTGTAGCTCAGTAAGACAGCGTGTACTTTGCAAGTGTAAGGCCCTGGATTCAATTCTCAGCACCAAAACAACAAAAGTGAGAGAGACATTTGCTATACAGATCAGAAGGTGGCAGTGTTTCAACAGAGACAGCTTGGAGTGAGGTGGCCACAAGTCAAGGAACGCTGATGGATACTAGAAACCAGAGAAGGAGAATAGATTTTCTCCTAGATTTTCCAGGGAGGAGGGCAGTTCTCATAACACCTTTATTCTGTACTTGCAGCCCCTAGAACTGTGAAAGAATACATTTCTTTTTTTTTTTTTTTCTGTCTTTTGAGACAGGGTTGCGCTATGCAGTTCAGACTGGCCTTGAGCTCATTTTGTAGCCCAGGCTGGTCTCGAACTTGCAATGATCCTCCTGCCTCAGCCTCCCGAGTGCTGGAATTACAGGTATGTGCCACCACGCCCAGCCTCTGTTGTTTTAGGGCATCAAGATTGTAGCAATTTGTTCCAGCAGCTACAGGAACCTAATTTGGCTGCTTACTTTTGAACCTGGGGTGCTCAGTAAGCCCCCACCATTCCTCAGCTTCTCAATTCATTGGTTTTCAATCAAAATATTCATAGGTGGAGACAATTCTACCTTTGACTTATATAAATTTTTTTTCCCTTGTAATTACAGATATTTATTTAAAAATTTGATCTGCCAATTTTGCATTTTCCACCAACTTGGGGAGCAGAAACTTTCACATGCTTCACAATCTTCTGCTCAGGTGCTGCCTTTGGGAACCTTAGCAGCAGCTATTGCAGTCTTTTTAGGCTTGCTTAGCCTTTTCTGCTTCCTTGGCAGCCTCACAGCTTGCTCTCTTTGGGCCTTTTTAACTTCTGGTTTCTGACTCCTGTTGGCCATTATATCAGCAAAAGATGCACCCATGGTGGCCCACTGGAATTTGACCGCGTGTAGTGTTCTTTTGAATTTGACTTCCCCTTTTGTGCTTTATTCTGTAGCAGACAGTCCAATTTATATGCCAAGGATTCCTCCTGGAAAGGAATGCAGACTTGCATTTTGCATTAAAAAACTGGAAAACCTTCCTGTCGGTCCTGGCATAGCGCTTCCCTGTTCTGGATAGATCTTGTAACCTCTAAAACTGCACAGCTTGACCTCCATGGCGTTGCCGGAAGTCAAAAGGAAAGATGGCGAAGAGCTGTCTTATATAAACTTAATAGAGAACAATGTCTGAAATGGTATGTGGGGGACACACTATTCTTGTGGTTTAAATCTTTAATGTATTTACACCATACTTGAGCCTCATGGAAATTTTGCACATTAAGACACTGAAATATGCTTTGTAAAATCCATTTAAGAATGAGGTTAATTACTGCAATTTTATATGACTATCTCATAGAAAAGAAAGGGTCAAAAACCCTAAGACAGAAAACAAACAAAAAGTACTTGTGAGGCTGAGGCAGGAGCATTGCTGGAAGTTTGAAGCCAACCTGGATGACATAGTGAGTTCAAGGCTGGTCTGAACTACACAGTGAGACCCTTTCTCAAAATGAACAAACAAACAAAGGGCACAGAGAAAAGGTACGTGCCAACAAGAGAGGAAATGAACACGGGCAATTAGAAAAATTCAGTTTCAAAGAAATTCTTACAGCAAAGAAAACAATCAAGAAAAAAGGAAATGTAACCTATGGGGTGGGACAAAATATTTATAAAGTATACAATATATCCAATAAGGGGTTAATACCCAAATATTATGACTCTAGCTGGGCATGGTGGTGCACATATGTCATTCCAGCACTCTGGAGGCTGAGGCAGAAGGATCACTGAGAGTTCAAGGCCAGCTTTGGCTACAACAAATACTATGACTCACTTCTAACAAATAGGATGCTGTACAAGAGAATTAATTAGATGTCATTTCAGAGATTAGGTTACAAAAAGACTGGTTTCATTTTGAGATCTCTTGTTCACCTGGTCACTTTGAGGGAAGACAGTTACTGTGTTGTGAATGTCTTAGGGAGACACCTCCAGCCAAAAGCCAATGAGGAACTGAACAGACTCAGTTCAACACCTCAGGAAAATAATCTACCAACAGCCATGGACCCTTCCAGTCCATTGGAAGCAAGATTGTCTCACAAATATAATGAGAGACCTTGAGCTAATCAGCACCCAGATTCCTGACCCCAGGAAACTGTGAGACAGTGTTTTTTATTTTTTTACTAAAATTTTGGGGTAAACTGTCACATTGCAATCAATGACTAACAATAACAATCATATGACTTAGAACTACTAATTTAGGAACACTTAGAGAAAATAGAATCAATAAGTTGTAGTTTCCATGGTTACATTGTTTCTTGTGGCTTCTTAGATATTCTATTCACACTGATTAGATTATGGCTGCTTTAATCAGTTTACGTTGAGTTTTAATAGTTTTACTTTCAGTGGTCACCTTTAGTCTAACTTCTAAATGCATCTACAGACTGAAAACACATCAATTAAATATTTAATGATTCATTCTCATATATAAATTCATTTTTTCTGTTGGAGACTCAAAAACGTAACCAAATGGAACATTAATTCCCTTGGTCTTTATTTTGGATTCATGTTCACAAGACAATTATGTGTATATGTACTGAGACTGAATGTACTCTTGAATGTCAGTTGACAGCATTTGCCTGTCTTTGTTTTTTCCTATCTTTTTATTTTTTTATTTTTTTTATTTTTTTTTAATTTTATTTTAAAGACAAAAGAATGGAAACATATGAACCAGAAAAGCCATAAACAATGCAGAAAATACAAAGTTACACATAATATAGTAGGGAATTAGAACTGGATGTTGTGGCTGGAGGTACAGCTCAGTGGGGTAAGTGCTTGCCGCTAAGCACTAAGGCCCTGAGTTTGATCCCCGGTCCCGGAATAAAAAAAAAAAAAAAAAGGGAACGGATGTTTCCTTCTAAAGAACTGGATGTTGTATTACATAGTTATTTTCACATTAGTTAACACAAAAACATTAAAGGAAATACCAAATTATAGATAAGATAGTAGGGAATTTGCACTGGATGCTGTATAATATAAAGTTATCTTCACTTCTGCTAATACAAAAACGGCTTAGGAAATACAGAATTATAGAGAACATAGAAGGGAATTAGCTCTGGA